>NKZC01000161.1:0-37852 GCA_002374385.1 Metschnikowia borealis
AATATAATCACCCAAATGCAACTTAGTGTATCCATTTCCCACCACAATGTTCATACCAAGAAATTTCTTGGCCTCTCCTAAATCTTTGATTTGAAAGCTGCTACCAAGCTTTTCCTTTGTCCTCGACACCTCACACAAAGATCATCCACATATAATGCTATAAATGTTAAGGTGTTGTCTTCTTCTGGTAGATTCATGTTAAGGTGTTGTCTTCTTCTGGTAGATTCATGTTAAGGTGTTGTCTTCTTCTGGTAGATTCATGTTAAGGTGTTGTCTTCTTCTGGTAGATTCATGTTAAGGTGTTGTCTTCTTCTGGTAGATTTATGTTAAGGTGTTGTGTTCTTCTGGTAGATGCATGTTAAGGTGTTTTCGTCTTCTGGTAGATGCATGTTTCATTGGTAGCTCGTTTGAATCCCAACCTGCTGATCTCATCATTAATCACTTGGTTCCACACAGGTGGGGCTTGCTTAAGACCATATAGGGATTTGTTGAGTTTCAAGACACACTTTTCATTGGAACCATTCCTAAGCTTTGGTGGATAGCCTGGTATGTTCCATATAAATGGTCTTGTCAATCTTACCGTTAAGAAAGGCTGTTTTCACGTCCATATGATGACTGAATATCGATCAATAACAAGGTACATGATAGCGCTTGGTTGATCACCAGTGCTGTGGAGATCCAAGTTACAGAAGACTATCGCTGTCTCCACTCTCACTGAAGAATTGCTTGCTCTC
Organism: Metschnikowia borealis; assembly: GCA_002374385.1. Classification (NCBI taxonomy): domain Eukaryota; kingdom Fungi; phylum Ascomycota; class Pichiomycetes; order Serinales; family Metschnikowiaceae; genus Metschnikowia; species Metschnikowia borealis. The sequence goes on from NKZC01000161.1 coordinate 735, forward strand.
AAGACAACAGTTATTGAAGCATTGTGGGTTCAGAATTTGCTAGAAAAGATTGATCGTTCTTATACAATCCAATTATTATCTGATAGAAAATTGTTCATAGTCTGTTCACGGTTTTTTGTTCATAATCTGTTCATAGTTCTTTGTTCATAGTCTATTCATAGTTCTTTTTTCATAGTCTGTTCATGGTTCTTTGTTCTTAGTCTGTTCATGGTTCTTTGTTCTTAGTCTGTTCATGGTTCATTATTCTTAGTCTGTTTATTGTTCTTTGTTCATAGTCTGTTCATGGTTCTTTGTTCTTAGTCTGTTCATGGTTCTTTGTTCTTAGTCTGTTCATGGTTCTTTGTTCATTATTCATAGTCTGTTCATTGTTAATTATTCATAGTCTGTTCATAGTTCTTTTTTCATAGTCTGTTCATTGTTCATTCTTAATAGTCTGTTCATTGTTCTTTGTTCATAGTCTGTTCAGAGTTTTTTGTTCTTAGTCTGTTCATGGTTCTTTGTTCTTAGTCTGTTTATTGTTCATTATTCATAATCTGTTCATAGTTCATTATTCATAGTTCATGACCGTGGTTCATGGTTCTTTGTTCATAATCTGTTCATGGTTTTTTGTTCATAGTTCTTTGGCCATAGTCTATTCATAGTTCTTTGTTCATAGTCTGTTCATAGTTCTTTGTTCATAGTCTGTTCATGGTTCTTTGTTCTTAGTCTGTTCATGGTTCTTTGTTCTTAGTCTGTTCATAGTTCATTATTCATAATCTGTTCATGGTTCATTATTCATAGTCTGTTCATGTCAACGAATACCTAGCGTGTAAGGAGGCAAGGTACTTCGCGGGTATGCAGGCAACTGAGAAATATAAGAAGCGCTGTGGACCCGTCACATAGGACTTCGGTCTTGTAAGGTACAACTTACATATCCCTGTATATTAATATATACTAAAACAAAAGTTGAAAGTTCATAGTTCTTTGTTCATAATCTGTTCATGGTTCTTTGTTCATAATCTGTTCATGGTTCTTTGTTCATAATCTGTTCATGGTTTTGTGTTCATAATCTGTTTATAGTTCTTTGTTCATAATCTGTTCATAGTTCATTATTCATAATCTGTTCATGGTTCTTTGTTCATAATCTGTTCATTGTTCATTCTTAATAGTCTGTTCATAGTTCATTCTTAATAGTCTGTTCATAGTTCATTCTTAATAGTCTGTTCATTGTTCTTTGTTCATAGTCTGTTCATGGTTTTTTGTTCATAGTCTGTTCATGGTTTTGTGTTCATAGTCTGTTCATAGTTCATTATTCATAATCTGTTCATAGTTCATTCTTAATACTCTGTTCATGGTTCATTCTTAATAGTCTGTTCATGGTTCATAGTGGGTGGTGAGAATGAATGGTCAGTAGATGCAGAAGAAGAAGCTTGTGGCCCATTTTTCGACCACCCACAAATCCACCAGCAAGTATTAAACTACCAATTTAGTTCTGACAGTCTAGGAATGATTAAATTTCTATACTAAAGATTCTTTAAATGAAAAGAATGGTTAAACAGTTGATATTCAAAAGGATCCTTTTTTAAACCTAGTTTGTTCTTAAAATATAAATTGATTTACGAAACCTTTCATTACACACATAAAGAATAATATAAATCATGTCTGTTCATTATAAGCTCTAACCCGTGACTTAGACTCCATTCACCTTACCTCGTGACATGGCGTTTGACCGTCCTGATTCACTTCTCTGGTATTCACAGGTCAGCTATATAATAACTTGGATTTCCACTTATTGGGAACCATCTACGAATGAACAAAACTCCAGTATTAGACTATTCAAGAATCTAACAGAGTAGTAGTATAGTGTAGTAGTATAGTGTAGTGTAGTTTAGTAGTATAGATTTAGATCTAATACACGTTGAAGTGGTTTGCCAAACCTGCAAGTGAACTGGAGTGTAGTATAGTGCACAGTCTGGCTTTGGTAGTTTCTACAACAATGTTAGACCCACCATGGGTAAACACACTACCCATAGAGGTATTTTCCGAGCCTATGAATGCCAATGACTCGTCCAAGACATCATACCCCGTGACTTGGTCTCATCAATTCACCCACTGGTCGATGGAAAGACATCGCCACCAATCTTATCATCAGTTTCCCCACCACTATGTTTAGGGATCGCTCCGTCAATGCCATCCTCACCATCGTCGACAAATTTTCCAACCCTGTCCATTTTTACCCCATCCAATCCGATCGCCGACCCCAATTCACCAGTGATATGTTCCAGTCCGCTATGACCGTCCTTCTGGTCAACTTCCACGTCTCGGTCACACAACACCAACAATCCAATGGGGTTGAAATTCCAACAATCCAATGGGGTTGAAATTCCAACAATCCAATGGGGTTGAAAATCCCAACAATCCAATGGGGTTGAAAATCCCAACAATCCAATGGGGTTGAAAATCCCAACAATCCAATGGGGTTGAAATTCCAACAATCCAATGGGGTTGAAATTCCCAACAAATTGATTGAGACCTATCTTCGCCTTTACATCCATTCCAACCAAGACTGGCCGTCTCTCCTAGCCGTGGGAGAGTATGTGGTCAACGCTCATTCATCGAAGTTGCTTCAAGGCAAAACCCCATTCGAATTAGACCTCGGATACATTCCGTCATCACCATTACAATTTGATTTCCCAGTCCCCATCCAATCCCTAAACCGCGACGCTGTGGACATTGCAAAAACACTCGATCGCACTTTCACCGCAGCCCTCACGGCCCATCAAACCTCTTTCGACAAAGCCAAAACCTGCTTTGATCGCAAACACAGGGACCTTCTTTTTGAAACAGGCCAACAAGTCTAAGTCGATATCAACTGCGTCGCTGGCTTCCCTGTCGCTAAAAATTCCCAACTATTGCCTAAACTCCAGTCCAAGTTTGCAGGACCCTACGAGATCGCAAGAGTCGTATCACCAGTCATATCACCAGTCAACTATCAACTCGTGATGCCCTTACAATACAGAGGTAGCAAGGTTTTCCACATCAGCCAATTACGTTTCAAAAAGACAATCCCGCAAGAATACTGTACCCCACTCCCTACCCAACTGATGTCGGACTTAAACGCTAAAAGGATGGCTCCGAACTAGTCGAACGATCCCGGTGCTAAGCCGATGTCAATCCCTTCGTATGTTGACGTCACAAAGGCGGTTTCTTTATTCCAAGAAAAGCGTCACGGAAGTCTTGAACTCTTCAACAAAGCTTAATTTGAATAAAGCTGAGCTCAGAGACTATGAAAAGGAACATCTCCATGAAAACACCAACAGATCACAGACTCTGCAAGAACGCTCGTCTTTTAAGCACGGTCCCAAAGCCCATGCTAGGCCACTTAGGCCCAGAAGACCAAGGCACCTGGAGAGATGAAGAAATCCTAAGCCACAAGAAAGTCAGCCGCGGTTACCTCCTATCGGTACGTTACAAACGATCTGTCGATCATCCACAAGGCGAAATTATCACAGTACGAGCTGGTGGTAACTTGCGATCAACCGCACCCCAGCTTTACCTGTAATACGCCCAGAGGCATCACGTCCCTAAGGCCAAGCGACCTGGATTCGAGGCTGGGGGGGATGTTAGACCAACCATGGCTAGACACACTACCCATAGAGGTATTTTCCGAGCCTATGAATGCCAATGACTCGTCCAAGGCATCATACCCCGTGACTTGGACGCATCCATTCCCCTTACCTCGAGATATGGCGTTTAATCACCATGCTCCACTTCTCTGGTACCCACATGTTAGCCATATAATTTCTAGGATTCCCACTTATTGGCAATTCATCAACGAATGAACATAACTCCCAGTATTAGACGTTTTCAAGAATCTAACAGTATACGCCACACAAGTAAAGAAGAAACAAGATAAGCGTTCCAGTCTGTGCAAGTCTTTATGGAGACTCTCAACAGAGAATGAGCAATGACTGATTATTCCAGAAACGAAAGGCGTACTCTCTTGACAAACTAAAGAGTGAGCTACGCCTTGTTAGGAAACGATTTTTTAAGGATACTGAGAGGCAAGGTATCGCGGACGGGTAACAGTTGCATGTCACGTGCTCGTGTTTCATGTATATGTAGGATTGCATGTCACGTGCTCGTGTTTCATGTATATGTAGGGTTGCATGTCACGTGCTCATGTTTCATGTATATGTAGGATTGCATGTCACGTGCTCGTGTTTCATGTATATGTAGGGTTGCATGTCACGTGCTCGTGTTTCATGTATATGTAGGATTGCATGTCACGTGCTCATGTTTCATGTATATGTAGGGTTGCATGTCACGTGCTCGTGTTTCATGTATATGTAGGGTTGCATGTCACGTGCTCATGTTTCATGTATATGTAGGGTTGCATCCAACCAGTATATAACAGTGAGGTTTTCCTCCCTTAGATCAAGTAGGAAGTTCCTCGGCCATCCTCGGTTCAAAACATGCCATGATAAACTTTAGGATCTAGGGTTCAATATATAGACTAACAGGTCATACACTGTTGAGTTCTTACACGCCTTACGTTGGTGTCTTACGTTGGCGCCGTACGTTGGTTCCTTATGTTGGTGCCGAACGTTGGCGCCGAACGTTGGTTCCTTATGTTGGTGCCTCACGTTGGCGCCGAACGTTGGTTCCTAATGTTGGTGCCTCACGTTGGCGCCGAACGTTGGTTCCTAATGTTGGTGCCTCACGTTGGCGCCAAACGTTGGTTCCTTATGTTGGTGCCTCACGTTGGCGCCTTACGTGGTGATTCTTTATGGTCAGCTCCAGCATAAGAAGTGTTGGAGAATTTTAACTTCAGTGAAAGATTGAAGGTCTAGCCGAGTTTCTAAACTCTGGATGGAACTCTGTTGCAATCCTGGGGTTAATCAATTAGAATATTGTCTGAGGATATTAAGATATCTTCTACTCCAGACCACGAGAAATTGCCCTTCCAGACACTGCCCTTCCAGAAACTGCCACTCCAGAAACTGCCACTCCAGAAACTGCCACCCCAGAAACTGCCACTCCAGAAACAGCTCTCGTGTCACACCTCAAGTATACACATCTTGATGAGACTATGAACTTTATGTATTCACATCTTGATGAGACTATGAACTTATGTTCAACAATAAGTACGGTGTGGACCATACTCCATGGTTATTGAAAGTGGTATTGAAAGTGGTATTGAAAGAGGTGTTGAAAGTGGTATTGAAAGAGGTGTTGAAAGGGGTACTGAAAGTGGTGTTGAAAGGGGTGTTGAAAGGGGTGTTGAAAGGTGTGTTGAAAGAGGTACTGAAAGTGCTATTGAAAGGACCTGGAGTACCCGAGATTAGGGTACATGAGGAGTTGAGTCTACAACTGCGCAGACTGCATATAACCCAGCCCCTCTTTGCAGCCATTTCTCAGCCTACAGTACAGTGTTTTTCAAAACGATTCAAACCACACTAGCGAAACTAAACAAACCAATAATCCCAAAAGTTTCCTACACCATTCACAAGGGTATGTATACATGATATCACGGAAACCCGTTCAAATGCATCCGTTTTGAGCCTTGATTGATACTGGAACACTCCCAGGTATAGTGCATATGAGGCAATCTTCCAAATTTAAATTTCAGAATATTGAATTCTAATGAAAGTTGGTGTGACACATTACACCATTTGGTTTCAAAAACTGTGAAGAGGGGTACGAAACTTTTTGAATTATTGGTTTGTTTAATTTTGCTCGTTTGGTTTCAGTTGTTTTGCCGCGCTGGTTTGAATACTTTTGAAAAACACTGTACATTCAATGATATTAATATATACATATATAAGGAGGGATTTTTCAGGTATGTCTGTATTATACATACTTTAAGTTCATATGCATTACGGTGTTACTAGTACCCATGTGGTTCCATGACTATATGCACCACTATGCTATTCATCTATTTACAGGTCGACGTCTATAATCTTGCGCTGGCGCATCTCTTGCATCAAGTGTTCACGCGGGCCGCTATGCAACACCTCCACCAAATTGCGCGTGTGGCTAGTGCCCATGCTTTCGTGGTTGGCGCGTATGTATGCACTGACCACCGAAGCGGGCGTCACATGTGCAGCTTGCGTCAAGCCCAATGCAACTTCCGGGTTGTCCCAGAACCCCGCAGCTCGGGCCCGTTCTTTTAATTCCTGCCACATGACCACTTCGGCATCGCTGAGTTTCTCATGCGGCATGGCGTTTTGAGCCCCGTGCTCTTGTTTGGCATATAACACCAGGATTTCTAACTCGTTAAGACCATCCTTGCTAAGTCGTTTCACAATACGGTACAGCTCCGAAACCAGGTTGAGTGGGATTGCCAAGCCGTATTTGCCTCTGTTGCTCTTTTTGTTTTCCCAATTAGGCAATTTCTCGGCCCCGCGTCGGCTTTGGTTCCCCCCATTTTCGTACTCAAGGTATTCTTCCGGTAGCTGATATGCAATACATGCATCATGAATCAAGCCTCGGACAATGAAACTGAGTCCATGGACGTCGTAGTGAGTGGTGGTCCTGCACATAGTCGCAACCACCTTCCCAAATGTCTCGGGAGGAATGTCGCCGTGCAGGAACCGCAAAAACACCCCAAGAATCAAGGCCTCTTTGGTCGCGACAATCGGGTTCGCCTCCACCGCATCCACCATCGCCTTCACCGTAGCAATGTCGGTTTTGAGCTGCGGGAGCATGTTGTCGAAAATGTCGCGCAACTCGCCAATGTCGCGCAAATGTCGCACCCGGTGGTGCAAGATCTTATTGCACATCCGGGAATCCTCCCGCCAGTCGCTCCGCCGGAGATCCAGCTCCACAAAACGTATCACCTCAAGGTAGCTATCCGTGGTAGTGGCATAGTCCTCTAGGATCCGCACGGCTAAATTCGCCAGAATAGGCAAGTTTTCGGCGGACATTTTATTCACAAACTGCTCCTTCAAAAGAACATTCTGTATGCAGTCATACACCCGGTTCCACGTGGTCAAGTTCAACTCGATCCCAAACTTCTTGGCTAGCTGCAAATAGCGGACTACTGCAAAATACGTCAGTGTCACGGCCCTCCGATGAGAATGTCGCTTGCAGATCTTGATGAGCATGTTGATGGTGTTGATATTGGGCACGTGACCATCCTTGATCATCACCAAGAGTAGTTCCTTGGAAAACGACACCTGGAATTTATCGTTACCAAAGTATTTGATAAGATAATTGTATGTCTCGACCGAGCGACATTTCTGAAACGCGACATTGTCGAGCCGATGTGTGTGCAACAAAATGTCGGGCACTATGCCCGACTTGAGCGACACCGAGTTCCTGTATACAACCTGGCTGTGGGTTAAAAAGTAAATGTACTCCTGAAACGACTCCGGAGTGAGCGGATTGGGTATTGGTGGGAGCTCTTGAAAATGGTACCGAGGCGTATTCACGTATTTTGTCGCCATAAACTGATCGTTTTCCTCCTGTAAGACATTTTGAAGCGCCGCGACATTTTGAACGACATTTCTGTCTCTCAAGTGCCCAGGAGTCAAATCCACGAGCCACGTGAGCATCTTGTTGAACATGGCCTTCTCGTTGAGATAATCGACGAAGATGTCGGTGGGCTTGGCGCTGCGCTTTTGTCGGAGATTCTGCTGTGCCCGGGCAATGTCGTATTTTGCGACATTGTCGTCATATATCTTCAATTGGGGAATGCCCAAAGGATCGAGAAAGTCCTGGAACTTCTTTCGCTGCACATTGCCTAATTTGGGCATTATTCGGGCGTACTCCCGATCGGGGAGTTTGGATCGCCGGATTCGGCAAGTTTTCGGTATGAGCCGAGCCTCCAGCGGCGCCGGGAGGTAGCTCTTCTGTACAGGAGCCGAATTTGGTGCCCCATACATCTGTACGACCCGCGACACTCGCTCCAAGGCATGTTTTAGGGAGCTCATCGGGTGCCCGTTAAAGGTGTAGTAGTACGCGATCAGTTAAGATAAACATCAGTACACCAATATAGTATTACATCAGTACACCTTTGATGTACACCCGTACACCAATGTACTTTCTTACATCAGTACACCAATACATAGCACATCACCATGTTCTATTGAATACATATAGCTGAGTCATGGCGTGCTGTTATCTAAGCAGAAGCGACCAACCATTAAACACCGGATACCTGCGTATTCTCCAACAGCTCAGCCTAGTATAGGGCTGACTGCACACAGTCCAAGAGAAACAAATACAGAAGAAGAGACAGATTTCTGACATTTGACTTCTGACTTCTGACTTCTGACTTCTGACTTCTGACTTCTGATTTCTGATTTCTGAACTCTGACTGCTGACTGCACATAGCAACAATATCCTGAACTTCACGACTTTCAACCAGAAAAGGAACTTCTTCACATAAAGTCGTCGTCCCCGAAATCGTCAAAGTCATCGTACACATCCTTCTTGAACCCAGGGTTGTCCACATTGGTCTTGACTGCAGGCTTGGCCTTCTTCTTGCCGGCACCACCAGTAGCAGTCCCGCCCGACTTCTGCAACCGGGCACTTCTCTCTGCCCTCTCCTTCTCCCTCTGCAACACATTCAACGTCGAAACAACCTTGCGGATGTTCTCCACGCTCAATGGCTGCACCACATCCCGGACCAAGTCCACGGCCAAACTGGACGAGTAGTTCAACAACGAGTCTTCGGCCAACAGCGCCAAAAGCGGGCCCAAGGTCTTGCGCAACTTCTCAAACTCCTGCTTGTTGCTGGGCTGGAAAAGAGGGTGGTTCTCCAAGGGGTAATCCTTGGGAATGCTCTTTTGAACAGTAACCGCAGCTCCAGCTCCCGCTCTTTCCCGTGGATGTGCAATCAACTGGTCCTCCAAGCTGTCGCCAGCAACACCCAAGCCGCCAAACAAATCTGCGGCGTTGTTCAAGTCCGCCAGCAACTCGGCCTTCCTTAATAACTCACGACGTGTGTGTTCGTCCACAGTATCGATTTCAAGAAGAGCCTGAGGCCCGTTCTTGGCGTTTTTCTTGGCCTTGGCCGCGTCCTGTTTCTTCTTCAACTCGGCCCGTTTCTGGGCCTCTTCTTCCTTCTTCTTCTGCGCGAGCTCATCTTCGTCCACGTCCCACGAGTCCATCAATGGCTCGTCGTCGGCCTCGGCCTCCCATGACGTCACGGCCGCGCTGGTGGTAGGCACGTCAAAATCCTCGTCGTCCCAAGACATTGTGTAGTATGAGTATGAGGTTCGATGGCTTTTGGATGCGGATTGAAGTGGTCACAAGTGCGAAAATCTTCGCGACACCAACAACCACCACCGGCCCTCCATACACCAGCATCACCATAAACCCAGAGAAACCCGGAATATTCATAAATCCTGGAATATCCATAAACCATGGAATATCCATAGAACATACCATGTCATGTAGAATTCATAGAAGGAATCTTAGACTGTAAACATGCTGGGACTTTCACCAAAGCACCTGTATCAGTTCTCTTCCCATGCCACTGTCTCTTGATCCCACTGTCTCTTGATTCGGAAACCTTTGTTTCAGTAGTACCTTAGACCCCTGAATCCATTCTTGGCCATTTTTTTTAGACCCTTGGCTCCGAACTTCGGTCTTTTTCTGGTGTACGGAGGTGCATGTCTTCCTCTCCTCCAGCAGCCTCCATTGCTTGACATGCAATCGTTCCTCCACTGGGCATCTCTTCAAGGTATAAGCCTTCACAATGACGTCAGTGTCCAGAAAAGTGGCCTAGGAGGCTATGGAATTGTCACACGCGTACCTCTTGCCGAAGACACTGTCGTTTTGCGGACCCCCAAATCAGCTGTGCTTGACTTATCGTCATGTATGGCCCTTAAAAACCGTTTGCAGAAGTCGAACCCCGAAGTTGAAAAAACAATCAACCTGTTCCTTGCATGTTCGGAAACCGTTTCGGAAACCATTATTCTCCGAAACTATATCTGGGCTTTCGTGAGCTTGAGCCGTTCCTTGGATACCCAGTTCCAGTCATACTTTGAATGTCTCAGCTCCACCGAGACCCTTGCTTTGGACCCGGATTCGTGTCTGGGCGATGCGTTTCTCGAGCTCCTGTTTTCTCAACTTGAAACAGTCAAAAATGACTATGAAAGGGCTTTGCAAACTGACCTGCACTTGCGCCAGTTGCTCCCTTACAACCAGGCACTTCAACTCCACAAGGCCGTGGTGTCACGTGTTTTGGAGATCCCAGTAGCAGAAACAGAAACAGAACCGAAAGGTTCCAACACTAAAGAGTCGGGAGACTTCTTCACCAACGTGACCCTCGTTCCCATGCTCGATTTCGCCAACCATTCTGCTTCAAATAGTGCTGTTTTCGATGTGGACCTTTCTTCTGGAGATATCATCTTGCGGCTCACCCAAGATGTCGATCCCAACACCGAAATCACCATTTCCTATGATCCTCAGCCAAGCGTGAACCACTTCTTCACCACCTACGGCTTTGTTCCTGAACACACCGCGCTGTTCACGTGGCACATCGATGGCTTGGACGCTTTGATGGCCGGGATCACCGGTAAGAACCAAAATTTTGCCCGAATGGCCAAATGGCTTCATGTGATTCCCGCTATCTCTATGTCACTTGCCAATAACAATCTAACTCTAGACCTTGGACGTCTCCCTCTTCTCGTGATCGACGGTTTAGAGTATTACCCAAAATGGAACCAGGAAATCGCCGATTTGAAGGAGGAGTATCTGGAAGAAGATGTTCTGCAGATAATAGCACAACTAGAACACCACGAACTCTCGTCTCCCGTTGTGCCTGCAGGCGAAACGGCCTTTGGCGTTCTCTATAACGACACGTATGTTAGTGTGCCACATATTATGCAGCAAACGGGGAATTCTGAGGAGATAGACCCCCGGATCATCTCCAAGGCTATCCAATTGCTCCGGAATGCAGCGGAAGCCAGTATTAAAATCTTGGATTCCAACAGAAACGCCCCTGAAGGTATCATGCAGTATAGGTTCGCCAAGAAAAGGTTTTTGCAAAAGTTACTGGACCTTCCAGACCCAGAACTTGTGGCTTTTGTGAAGCAATCCCTTGAACTTTTATAATAGACAGTCATTGGACGTTATATGCAGTCAATCATAGTCTTGATCACAAGACATATTCAGGGAGATAAGCAATTTGGTTGTAAAAGGCTATTTTCAAGCTGTAAGTAATTAAAAATGAAAATAGGACATATGGTCAAATGGATAAGTCGGATAATTAGAATAGGATATATAGGATGTATGATTTCAAATAAATGAATGTTTGCCAATAGAATAATAGGTTTCAAATATAATAGAGTAATTGGTCATTAATTAGTGGTTTCAAATGGCCAAGTGGGTAACTGGATATCTGGCATAAATCGTAAGAATGGATAATTGGTCTCAAAAGAGTAAAGATCATATAGGACAATTGGATAATTTGCTCAAAGGGGAAATGTATAAATGCATGGTGTTTTCAAATAGGAATCGTTAAATATTCGGGTTAATAAGGAGATGTATATCATTGGATCATGGATAATCGGTCTGAGATTGATACAATGTTGTTAATGTTTGAATTGCTGAATGGCTAATTTGTCAACGGCTAAACTTTCAATCACTAAAATGTCAATGATTAAATTGTTAGAAGCTTAGATTGTTAATGGTCAAAATCCTAAAAGGTTCAACGCTTTAATTGTTAATGTTTCAATGTTTCAATGTTTCAATGTTTCAATGTTTCAATTTTCAATGTCTGAAAGGCTAGTTGGTAAACTGAATAGGATGAACAGTCTCAAATGAGTCAAAAAAGGTAAATCTCAAATAGGGCGTATGGTCACTGAAAGATAATCAGTTAGATAGGTAGCTGTCTTCGTCAGAGTCTTCACTCATTATTTCTGCTATTTCAGCAAATTCATCCATTAGGTAGTCAGTCTCGAAATCAGAAACGGGGCAGTCGCCATGCGTAGGTTGAACGGGATCCAAGTTGTTATTCATAATAAAAAGAGAACTGTCTAATTTATTCTCTGTGTTGAAGAAGTTCTTACCATCCATCAACTGCGAGGACTGAATGCCAGTGTTGGACAAGTAGTAGTCATCAACTTTTCTAGACTTAACATCATGATATATCACCTGAAAAGGTACTGTGACTAAAGGATAAATAGGATTCTCCTCGTCACTGCCTTTCCTTTTAAGACAGTTCACCTTGCCAAAATAGGCCTAGCCCATGAAAAAACCAAGAGAAAAGTATGAGAAAAGTATGAGAAAAGTATGAGAAAAGTATGAACATGCTGCAAAAAGTAAGGGGGGATCGCCTCTTTTTATACTGCAGGGAGGACCTTTTTGTGGCCGCAGGAAAACGCTTTTGTGGCCGCAAAATGTGAAACGTGCGGGAGGGTGCGACTATAAATTGCAGCCAGATCCGCCACTCAGAACCCCTCCCTTTTTTTTCTACACCAATTAGAAGCGTTTTTTTCTACAGGAAATGGCAGCCTATTGTCAGGAGAATGGATTGAGTTTGGAATGTATTTCCTTTTTGGGGAAGGAATGCGTTCGGTATCCTCTTTGGGAATCCCTATTACCCTTTAGAGATCCGTTTCCCTTTTAAGAAACATTATTGCCCTTAAGAGGTCTGTTTGCCTTTTAGGGATTCTAATTACCTATTTGGGAACTAACCCAAGTCGAGATCAAAAGTCCATTCTAGTTCCAACCAACATTCAAGGTCTGACTACCTTTGGGAATTGAGTTTCCAATTTGGGAATTATCTACTACCTTGGAATAGGGATCACTAGTTAGGAATCGGTATTTCTTAGGATTAAAGTCATGACGATTTCTGATTGGTTTGGCAAGAAGATGGGCAATACATGTTAGCAGTGGTCCCTTTTGCAGAAATTTGCATTGGTCGGTCAAATTATCCAGAGGCATGGCTTGAGTTTTGGTTCAGTGGTGTTTCAGTGATGTTTCAATGATGTATCAGCTTGTGCATGATCATAAAATCTTTACTAAATTGAGAGAAACACCCTCTTCCTGTTCACCATTCGCAAAGGTTTTAGCAGCTGAATCAACTCTTTGGGTTCTGGGTTTCCCCTTCGGGAAACAAGAAGAATAATCTAGATTTTAAGAAATCTGGAGTATCTTTGAAGGACTACCTCTTACGATCAGAAAACTTGTTAAACAATTCAGGATACATTAGAGGGGCTTGCGACCTTTTAGAAACGGCCTCCAATTGAAAATCACGGCGACGTGTTTTGGAAATTAAGATGGTATTCGGCTGCCTAATTTCCTTGAGATACCATCATGGACTAGATTCTTTTCCTAAAATTAAGGGCTTCCTGTCAGTTTTATCAGGATAAAGATGATCATTTAGGAGCTAGGGTAAGGTTTTGAGAAATCAGGACAACCTTCTAATCTTGGTTTCCTCTTTAGAAAATACCCAGACTTCAATAATTATAGCAGAACAAGGCAAATCCACCTTACAATAGCATCTGCTATGAGGATATTTAAAGACTGAACCTTTTGTTAACCATCACATGACTGGCCTCCTTTGACTTAGTCTGCGTCGCCCCTTTTTTCAAAAAGACATCTACTTCAATAAGGAGATCCTGATGCTTATCTAATGAGAAGTGCTATATCATCTGGATGAGATGTGTTTCATTTTCGATTTGCTCCAGAGAAGAGTCAATTTGGCGACCCATTGGCAACTAGAAATCCCTGATTCAAGATTTGCATACAGGAAGAATCACCAATTATCAAAAGCCAGAAAACTCTCTACAGTTGATTCCACCAGTCTACAATGCAAAAGAGGTATTGGGTATGGACTTTGTCAGTGTCCAATCTATTCCTCCATTTCCTCCACTTGCTTCTACCATCATGCAGTCATGAACTTTTATATTCATGAAGACCTCAAGTATTTGCTCAATATCGCCATGAAAAAGATACTAACTTCATGTATTACATTGGCTGGTGTGAGCTTGGTCAATGGCATGACAGGTCATGTGACAAGACTCATGTGACAAGACTCATGTGACAGAGTCATTCATCAACCACAATTGAGCAAGATTCTCTGAGAATCTAGAAAAGATATTCCGTCATCTTCTCCGAATTTCTCGATTGCCTAAAGATTCTCATAGAATCTTTGAGAACATTGAAGAAGGAACTGAGGCTTGGTTGATTAATACGGGTCTGGGCCCTGTGCTTTGTAATTCAAAGCGGTCCAGATTTGTAAGCGCCTGCACGTGCGCGGCGCGGGTCGTCGCACTATAAATACGCGCCGTTCCCACCACCATTCTTACAGCAACAGCAAAACAGCAATAGCAAACAAAATGGTTCAACAAGTTAACACAAAAGCCGAGTTCGATGATGCATTGAAGCACGACAAGTTCGTGGTGGTGGATTTCTTTGCCACGTGGTGTGGTCCTTGCAAGATGATTGCCCCAATGGTGGAAAAGTTCTCCACGCAATACTCCGACGATAAGTTCATCAAGGTGGACGTGGATGAGTTGGGAGAGGTTGCACAGGAGTACGAGATTTCTTCTATGCCAACTTTCCTTATTTTCAAGGACGGTAAGGTTGTGGAGAAGGTGATTGGTGCCAACCCAGGAAACTTGAAGAATGTCTTGACCAAGATCCACGAGAACTGATGAGTGATGATATAGATCGAACAATACGAGAATAAGAGTGATTAAGAACGATTGTAGAATAAGAAGTTATTGCCATACATTGTAATTGAAGCAGTAAACTTCTGAAACATTGAAACAGATCTAAAGTCCTGAAAATGAATTAAGTTGAGTATTCCATCTGTCCAAATAGGGATTGAATCGGTGGGACTTGTATGCAGGACGCGTCCATTTAAGGACACAAAACTCGGATAAGCTTAACTTAGGGATGGAATCATGGTTAGTAGCAATTTTTATAGTCTGTCTATATTTGGACACCAATAAACTTGTTCTCGGGTACCACTAGAAACGTGAGTCTAGATTAGATGGTAAGGACACGTGATTGAAATAGTCCAATATGTAGTAATAATGTTCAATCCATTCTGTTAGACCCACCATGGGTAGACACACTACCCAGTGAGGTATTGTTCGAGCCAACGAAGGCCAATGACTCGTCCAAGGCGCCATACCTCGTGACTTGGACTCATGCATTCACCTTACCTCGTGACATGGCGTTTAACCACCATACTCCACTTCTCTGGTACCCACAGGTTAGCTATATAAGTGTTCGGATTCCCACCGACTGGGAATCCATCGGCGAATAAACACACAAAAACAGAGTACTGGACGTAACCAGAATCTAACACATTCCCTTTATTTCTCCACCTCTAGATTTTTGAAGACCCGAAAATTGACTCTTTTTTTCCTAATGGTATTGAGCCCACGCTAACATTGGTGTCTATTAAAAGGCTGAGTAATGTATCACTTTTGCAACCATAGAATGTTCAACCTGGAACCATGTGAAATTCAAAGATGCCTTTATTTATGGTTCCAAGTTCAACAGCAGCGTTCATCTATTCATCATTCATCATTCATCAGTCAACATTAAACCTCCTTCTCGGGATATCTAATTATGAAAACATTGATCTTCAAATCTCTGTGCAATCCACAAATGCTAGTAAATACACAGTAATGACTGAGTAAGAGATCAAGTAAGGAGATCATAAAGTCCCACAATACAAGCGTATTTTTTAGCAGCTTCCTTTTCTAGTCTAAAATCAATGTGATGCTAAATCATAGACATGTCTCCCTGATACGCTTTTTGAGTAGCTGATCTATAATTCTAAAGTCATAGTAGTTAACTTTGCTTTTAAATATGGGGTGGGGGGCTGTAAATGAAAATGGGGGGCTGTAAATGAAAATGGGGGGAAGGGCCATATTTATACTCGAGTATCGCATGCAGCCAAAACACCCGCGGCTGGCGTTGATCGGAACGCCTACCAGATCGGGAGTTCATGCACCCACAAAATGCAACCACAAAATGCACCAAGTCTGAAACCGCATACTACATTATGTAGCTGTGTTTCATCTCCTAGTGCATATACGACGCTCGTTCCCAGGCACTATATAAGGGGGGGACGTCTCCCACTATTTCCAGGCCATTCTTGTGTATTTGTGGAATGTCTTTTTGGACTCAACTTGTGAACGTGCAGCTACGTCATGGCTGCAAAAAGAGAATACACTTTCTTATTCTTCCAAATTTATGCTCTCGAATCTGGCCTTCTCGAAACCGATAACTATTACGACCACCACAACGTCATAGTCGGTTTGGAAAGATTAACAAGCTTCCTGGTAGAGTAGCAATATTGGGGTGGTATGCGATATGGGGTTTAGGGCACACACAAGGAGTCTATGGCGTCAGTTCAATGGCATTAAATCTACATCTGTCTGATCATCTATCTAAACACCATTTTGATCTGCTATTTGAGTCTTCTAGCGAGTTTTTTATTCAAGTTGACTTTGTTTCAGATAGACTTAATTCTTTGGAAAAACGCTAATATGTGTGACCTGGCGTATTGATTCACAAGGTCCAGAAGACGCTCAATCTGGGAGTCGATTTAGGTGAGCTTCTGCTTTCAAATCAAGTCAGATCTGCCTAATGACAAATTTGTTTATATCAGAACAAAGGATTAGCTCCACGTCTATAGAACAAAAGGCGTGAATTGGGTTGAGTCATTGGGTTGTACCAGTTGGGCTGAATATGCCAACCTTTATCCCTGGCTATGAAATAGAATAAATGGTCTAGACCTCAGGTATCGGGCTAAACTCCTTCAATGACCAAAGACCCCTTGACGGGTTTTTTTCATATTGAAGTCATGAACCATCTACTTTTTTATTGTTGTACTGTACCTAATCCCTGCAGCATTACAAGTGACTGTGACTCCTGCTGGAAATGATCGATCAAATATTTAGGTTATATTGTGGAGATACAAACTCAAAAGTGAAGTTTAAGGCCATAAGGCGTTGCTAATAATATTACTTGGGACCTTGGGGATGATAAAAGTGACTTGAAAATGACAGTTAAGGATCTAGAGGATAGTTTGAAGTCATGGAGTGATGTTTTAAAGAAAAGAAAGTCGACTTGATAAAGAAAGGTGAAGAAGTTAACGAGTTAACGAGTTAACGAGTCAAGGGGGAAGGAGTTAAGGGGGAAGGAGTTAAGGGAGAAGGATAATGTGAAGTGAAGCGGTAATGAGAGGAAGACTATGACACATCAATCTCTGGTGTGATCACCATTTTAGCCATTCACGGCTAAGATTTCCACTTTTCGACCCACATCTGCATTCATGTACGCTTATTGTAAGGCCACCCGTCACTCCCACTATAGATGACTGTGCTATATAACGCACTCCTTCCCAGGTCAATCATGAAGTCAGCTTTAATTGACTCACACTACTGAATTCCCTCAATTGAAACATTCTATGAACCCAAATCATTTGATCCTCGGTTTACTTTTCGCCGCCAGTGCCTTTGCCGAGACCACTCGAAATTTCTACACCAAAAGCAACGGTAAGTTCAAGCGGCTCAGCCGGGGGCCTACTTCGAGATATGAGCTTGCTGCTCTCAATGACCGAAGGCTTTTAAATCAGCACCAGTTCACCTTGAAGGATGGAATCGCTACATATGGAAAAGGAAAAGACGAAATGGTCTTTGGTATGGTTGACGATTACTTTGTCTTTGGCAGAAGAAACAAGGTGACGCCGTTCGAGATCCAGTTGGATGCCTACTCGAAGGTCTTGAACATCGATATTATGGCGTGTCTGTGTCTGTGGGAAAACTACTGGGGCAGCAAGAATAAGGAATCGTGCACGGGTGAAATGGAGTGCTCTCCAATAGATCTCTACTTTATGACCCGAGCCGAGGTTGAGGCTCATCAAAGTCAAAAGAAGCTTCTGAAAGGAACTGGAAATGGAGAAGAGGAAGAGGAAGAAACTGGAACTGGGCGTGCACGTGGAAGAACTGGAAATGAACCTGAACTTGACAGAGGAGAAGGAGAAACAGGAGGAAATGATGCTATAGGATATGTGTCAGGAGTAAAGGATTTTCAAAGCCGAGCTGACGTGAAGATCCTCAAACGTCACTTTTCCTTTACTGCTATCAAATTGTCGCAGCGAGTCGAATCCGACCCTCCCTCCGGCACTGTGTTTGAATCTTCTGCTGCCTCTGACTCTCAATGATCATTGTTTTTGTCTATAAAAAGACCAAACGTCTTTTCAATTGAAGGCAAATAGACTAGTGATGGAACTGCAGATGGCAATTACCTATTAAACTGTTGTCTTCAATGTCAATCTTTTTCATCACAGAGTCAAAAGTTCAACGAAGACAGTATCAAGAGTTTACTCCGGCTCATTGTTCGGGACAGTGTTAAGAGTAAATGCCCAGAAGCCAATGGTCAATTCTTACCTGACGAATTTATGATTTCAACTTCTGGCTAGGTTGCCTATTTATTCTTCCATAGCTTCGCCCCCGAATTATTCCTTCTGCCATATTCCTTCTGCCATATTCCCTCTGCCATATTCCCTCTGCCATATTCCCTCTGCCATATTCCCTCTGCCATATTCCCTCTGCCATATTCCCTCTGCCATATTCCCTCTGCCATATTCCCTCTGCCATATTCCCTCTGCCATATTCCCTCTGCCATATTCCCTCTGCCATATTCCCTCTGCCATATTCCCTCTGCCATATTCCCTCTGCCATATTCCCTCTGCCATATTCCCTCTGCCATATTCCCTCTGCCATATTCCCTCTGCCATATTCCCTCTGCCATATTCCCTCTGCCATATTCCCTCTGCCATATTCCCTCTGCCATATTCCCTCTGCCATATTCCCTCTGCCATATTCCCTCTGCCATATTCCCTCTGCCATATTCCCTCTGCCATATTCCCTCTGCCATATTCCCTCTGCCATATTCCCTCTGCCATATTCCCTCTGCCATATTCCCTCTGCCATATTCCCTCTGCCATATTCCCTCTGCCATATTCCCTCTGCCATATTCCCTCTGCCATATTCCCTCTGCCATATTCCCTCTGCCATATTCCCTCTGCCATATTCCCTCTGCCATATTCCCTCTGCCATATTCCCTCTGCCATATTCCCTCTGCCATATTCCCTCTGCCATATTCCCTCTGCCATATTCCCTCTGCCATATTCCCTCTGCCATATTCCCTCTGCCATATTCCCTCTGCCATATTCCCTCTGCCATATTCCCTCTGCCATATTCCCTCTGCCATATTCCCTCTGCCATATTCCCTCTGCCATATTCCCTCTGCCATATTCCCTCTGCCATATTCCCTCTGCCATATTCCCTCTGCCATATTCCCTCTGCCATATTCCCTCTGCCATATTTCCTCTATTCCACTTATTTCCTTATAAATGAGGCAATTCAGTGGTCATTCAGTTAAGACAATGATCAGTCAATGTTATGGGTCATGATATATTCCTACCGGATAATAGTCATCCGTTCCTACCCCGAACCATTGCTTACCATTCTATATGCACCATCTTACCATCTCAAGAGGAGAGGAAAAAGACAACAAACAAGAGGAAAAAGACAAAAGGAAAAAGGAAAACAAAAGAGGGAAGAGGAAAAAGAGACAAAAGGAAAAAGGAAAACAAAAGAGGGAAGAGGAAAAAGAGACGAGGAAAAAAGGAGAAAAGAGGATAAGATAGCTTGGAATTTGAATGATATGCCTGGGTCCTCAGTTAGTCCATATTCACTCTTCGTCTGAACACCAAGACATCTGTTCCTTAACAGTGACAAATAACGTTAGCCTATACGTTTCTCCTACCCCACTTCTGATTTTTATACACTCCTAGACTCGTTGGGGCGGTTGGGGTGCAGGATCCCATACATTATAAGCAATTTGCGATGATATGAACGAATGACAAGAGGTGGAGAAATCACATACCACTTTGGGCAAAGGTTTTATTGGAATTGAAACAATTGGAGACCTACAAAACCCACCTATTTCTAGAGAATGTGGATTTGGAAAGGTATGTGGCATGAATCCAACTGAAGTCTTTCTACTCACTCGTTGTATGCTTGATCAGATATTTCCTAGTCAATGAATCAGTCATACTGCGGGTGAAGTAGTTTTGATCAGATACGAACAGACTGGCTCCTTATCTAATGAGAATATCCAATGAATTACCCAATGAATTACCCAATGAATTATCCAATGAATTACCCAATGAATTATCCAATGAATTACCCAATGAATTACCCAATGAATTACCCAATGAATTACCCAATGAATTACTCAAAGACTGGAAAGCTTATGGTACTACTGAATACCCACAAACGAATTATGATCAAAGCTAGAATCAGATAACTTCCTTTGATGATCTCCGATGGTACTATGACTCGACTATAATCGGAATCTTCTTAATGACCTCCTCGTCTTTCTATTAAGATGGGCAACTATGACGGTTTAGCCTCCCGTGAATGGGCGAAATCCTACGGCAGTTTGCTTTTTTGGACACGCAAATTGCCATTCTCAATTCCACCAAAGAACCCATTCTCAAAGCAGCCATAATCACCGGCTACAGGCCATCGCTCTGCTACGCGTTCCACCGCCATTAAGAGTTCTCAAATTACGTTTTCTTTCAGCTTACTGCCCATACGTGTACCGTTGAACTGCAGCCCAAAGACATTGCTCACGAGTCTTTTACGTTCTTACTTCGACATCTCGGAATGGTTCGCTACCCATAAAGACAATCTTGTTCACAACCGCATCCATTAAGTGGTCCTCCATCTGCACATGATAATTCCCAGTCTGCCCGAACTCTTTACTGGTGGACTTCCACATTGCGGTTACCCAACAACAACAGTTTAACGATAATGGAATTTTGGAATAAATGGCCCAGACTTTTCTTCGCCCTTATCGTTTTACCAGGACTGGCAGTCTCTCCTAGCAATGGGAGAATACGGGCTTAATACTCGAACTTCCACACCACCCCAATCCACAGTTCTGATTAACTTTCTCCGGTACAATTCTATTGACATTGCCGAGACCCCCAATCGCTTTTTCACCGCAATCCTAGCGGCCCACTAAGCTTCCGTTAAGCTTCCTTCAGCAAAGCCTAATTAATTTGACCAAAACATCAGGAATTTGGTTTCGAAGAAGTTTAACAGGTCTATGATGCTCCAAACTATCTCACCAGTTCCCCAAATGCCAGAGATTCCCAGGTGTCACCAAAAATTCGCTTAAAATTCGCTGCACCTCACGAAATTCAAAAGCCAAGTCACCAGTCAGTGGTTGCAAACTTTTATCAGTTTGTTCCAATGTTCTGTCGAACATCCGCAAGCTGAATCCATCATTGAAATCGTTGAAATCGTTGGAATTATTGAAATCGTTGGAATCATTGAAATCGTTGGAATTATTGAAATCGTTGGAATCTTTGGAATCTTTGGAATCGTTGAAATCGTTGGAATTATTGAAATCTTTGAAATCTTTGAAATCTTTGAAATCGTTGAAATCGTTGAAATCGTTGGAATCGTTGGAATCATTGAAATCTTTGAAATCTTTGAAATCATTGAAATCGTTGGAATCGTTGAAATCATTGAAATCGTTGGAATTATTGAAATCGTTGGAATCTTTGGAATCTTTGAAATCTTTGAAATCTTTGAAATCTTTGAAATCTTTGAAATCTTTGAAATCTTTGAAATCTTTGAAATCTTTGAAATCGTTGAAATCTTTGAAATCACCATTATACGAGCTGGAGACATGCTGCCCTATCCCACAAAGTTCTATTGGGATACGCTCATAACCATGGTTTCTCTATGGGCAACTAGATTGGCATCGAGGCTGGGGGTGTCAGAACCACCAAAGGTATCCCCACCTATTGAGGTATCATTAAGCCTCTCCTTCTGCTAGTCACCTACCAGCCACCTACAAGTCTTCTAGCCACCTACAAGTCTTCTAGCCACCTACAAGTCTTCTAGCCACCTACAAGTCTTCTAGCCACTTACAAGTCTTCTAGCCACCTAAAAGTCTTCTAGCCACTTACCAGCCATCTAGCCACCTCGCTGGACGCCCCGTTTTCTTTAATTCTACATGAAACTCAGAATCCTCCTATGGGGAATCATCGGCGAATGAACATAGTGACCGAGTTCCAGACGTTGCCGGAGTCTAACATGATGTATTTATTATACATTAAACCGCTGATTCTCCATATAATTCAAATTTCATGGATTCTTTAACTAAAGGTGAAACAAGAACTTCAATTATGTCTGGTTGTATTTAGAATCAGTTCAGACTATTTCTTTACCTAAAATAATACAGGTATTGGGCACTTGTGCTAATATGATTGTTAGTTTACCCAACTACTGGTCGTTGAAGGTTCTTGAAAATACACAACAAAGTTCTTCTCATTTCCTTGGGGTATATAATCTATTTATAATAATGTTAGTATGTATAGACACTAGCATTCAAGCATATCTTGGCCCAGATCAATCTGCCGAACGATAGATAATATGATATCATATACATGATATTGATAGCGTCTTAGGCCATGCCCTTCCTGATGCTTTCTCTCAAAAGTCTATAGATCATGGAGTACTGACGGAGCGTCTGGACCATGGAGATCCTCTGTCTTCTCAAATCGTTCACCACCTCGTATACCGGATCCGCCAGATCTGTCGGCTGACCAGAATCCACACCAGATCCCACACTAGAAGTCTGGCCCTCCAGGTTTGTATGGCTTGGAACGCCTTCTTGGAGTGTGTTGATGAGCATATCTGCTGCAACAAACACTCCTGTCCGGCCACATCCTGCAGAACAATGTATAAGAGTCGGGAACGGTGGAAGCTCCTGCACAGACCCAAGGATTTGTCTCTTCATCTTGACCATGGAGAGAATCTCGTCCAAATCCACGTCCAGCGTCATATCCTGCCACGTGCTCAAATGCATCTGCGTCACGTGCCGCTCAACTCCGCTCATCTCCACCTTGAACTGCCGGACAACTACGTTTTGGACCGTCTTGCTGCTGACTAGCGTCACGTGCACCCGGTGTTTCTCCGAGTAGTAATCGCCCAGCTTCCAGAACGCATAGCACTTTTCTACCCCATTATCGGTTTCTCCCGTCAACGACACCACCAAAACACACCGCTGGTTATGAATACAGCGCCAGAAATCGCCTGCTGTACGCTGCATGGGGCCCTGCGTGGCCAAGTAATTGAGCTGCGTGGACAAGCTCCCGTTGGCATGGAGAAAATGGCTGATGGCTCGGTTCTGCATATACGGCCGGACATACGAAGCATTGATGTAGTCACAGTCCTGCTGCTCCTGCTCCGTCCTCAGCCCGTCCCGGTCACTGAGCGTCACCCGCAGGTGCTCGTACAAGAAGATATCCTTGTACCTGTTCTTGTGGCCGAAATCCAACCCACTATTGATGACTGGCGTGGTGTCGATGCCTCCTCCTGGAGTTTGGAAGTGTTTCTGCGCCTTGAGCTTAAAAGCCAGGTTCAACCGAAGTTTTTCACACTCCTCCAACCGCTGGAAACTGTGCCTGATCTGGATACGGTTGGCGGCGGAGTCCCGGAGCCAGAGGGGGATTTTTTGGGCCTCTGGCGACGTCAACGGCACAGTCCCTGCGCCAACTTCATCCTCCAGAACCACGGAAAAGTCGAACTTCTCCTCATTATGCCGGATCTTGAACTGCGACTGGGGAAGGTTTTTGGGGAGCGAGAAGTTGGAGATGATGGGTGTTCGTATAGGGTCCTTTCCACATGCAGAAATATCCATGGATGATGCTCTTGGCCATGCAACCACGGGTTTCTGCGTGTCGCTAAGCTTGGGCGACTCCACTGCAGCTTCTTCCACCTGTAAACTGAGCGTGCTGAGATCAATAAGATCAGAAGTACCGTTGGCACAGAGCGCTGAATACAACGTCTCCATGCCTTCAAAGCCATTCTCCACAACGTATATCGGCGGAGCTGCGTCCATGTCGTAGCAGGAGAAATCAACCAACTTCCTGCATATATGGTACACATTGGCCGAAGAGGTCAGAGTATCGTACACCACAATCGAAGGGAGGCCATAGAGTCCGAGGGATTTTCCTGCACCCACCTGGCGACCAGCCTGGACGTTCTGCATATTGTAGTGGAAGTAGTTCTGGAGCACCGTCTTCTCGTATGTAGGCAACGACACCACACATCTGCTGAGGTTAAACGTGGCTCTTTTGAGGAGTGTGGATGGCAAGCAGATATTGATGGCGCCCGAAATGTGGTTATTGACGTAATCGGCAAACGACCGGATATCAAGAACCAACACATCACGGAGGCCGGTTTCACTACTGGTCAGGCTATTCTGGATGAGCAGAGCCACTTTTTCTGCGGAGACAAACGAGATTGTGGGCGAAAGCTTGGCTATGGCATCTCGATAGTTCTCTTTCTTGGCCGAAACCCGTGGAGATATGTTTCCACTGGAACCAATGCTGGATGTAGGACCAGGCCCAGAACCCCATTCTTTCGGTTCTGGTCTCAAAAGACACGGAAGTGTATGTTGTTTTCGAAGCGCAGGAAGCGGGGGATGAGCCCTGGGGAGGGCCGAAAGCGGCTCAGTATAGTTCCGGCCCGGTAGCTCCTGCTGTTCTTGTAGAGAGACCACACTGGGCCTAGAAGGGCGAGAAAAA
This sequence comes from Metschnikowia borealis, assembly GCA_002374385.1. Lineage (NCBI taxonomy): Eukaryota > Fungi > Ascomycota > Pichiomycetes > Serinales > Metschnikowiaceae > Metschnikowia > Metschnikowia borealis. Next base: position 25,321 of record NKZC01000161.1, read on the forward strand.
GAGGAAATAGGGTCTTCTGGGGGCCTCAAGGGGCCTAAACCTAACATCGGGGCCCTTGCCCGGGTCTTGGGCGAAGCACACTCCACCAAGGTTTCACTGGATAACGACAGAAAGTGATCTGTGTACAGGACCAGGCCCATAAGCGTGGCGTCAGAGCCCACAGAGCTGATGGAACCCGAAGTGGTGGCCGAAACAAGTGGTTTTCGAACCACCTCCGTCTCGGGAACACTCCCTCCTCCTGGACCTACAGATTCTGCTCCTTCTCTTGGACCTACAGATTTTGCCGCCGGTGCTTCTTCGCCTTTAGCACCACTTTTTAGGGTGAAGTAATCGGAATCTGAAACAGGCATAAAAGCAGCACTCACCCCTTTTGCGTTTTCATTGGGACCACCCATATCCCCGATCTTCATGGCCAAATTCTCTCCAATCTTCTTACCTACATCTACCGTGAGTCCACCTTTGATTCCTCGCTTGATTCCACCCTTGATTCCTCGCTTGATATCCTTGGCTCCACCGTCCATTTCCTTTCCTGGCATAACACTGGCATCGGCCATGGGGTCTGCGGGAAATCTAAAAAGGGAACCTCCACTCATGGCTCAGAATCCTGGGAAAATTGGGAGTATAAGGAAATTGGGAGTAGTAAATAAGATTCGGAGTATAAAGGGAGATTGGAAGCGAAGGGGATGTGAAGTGGAAGCGAAGGGGATGTGAAGTGGAAGCGAAGTGTGGGAGGGATGACGCTTATATATGTGGGAGAACTGGTTTTGTGTTCACGCGAGTCGTGCGGCTATGGTTTTGTGGTGCAGCGTCACGTGCCTCCCTGGATCTAGCGTATCACGGGAGTTTCACTGGTGTTTCAGGAGTGTTTCAGGATGTTTGGGAGCTCCAAGTGTTCGTGTCTCAGATGCTGTTTGCCTCTGCTGTCCGGATTAAGGTCGCGGTGTGAGGAAAAAGTAACGATGTAATCAACAGCGGAAAAAGATGCCCGTGCGTCATTTAAGCTGGCGCGCAGCCTAGCAGCCTTATACTTGTGTTATGCTGTTTGGTCCTGCATAGAAGAGACCGTCCCATCGCCACCTGCTTCTGCGGAAATCCGTGATTTACTCGGAGATCTTTGTCCGTTGCCCGAGGCTATGGTTGCGCTGCGCTGTAGGTTGCGTTTTGGAAGGGGGTTATGTAGCCCGCGCCCATGATGTTTAATGCACTGGTTACGCGGCCCTGTGCCCTTTTCATGCACGCGTTATGCAGCCCTGGCCTCATTTCATGCACTGGTTGCGCAGCCCTGCTACATGACCTCATCTCCGCCACTTAATGCCACCCTTTAAATCAAACAAAAAGTGGTAAATGTCGAAATAAAACCAGTCGATTGTCTTTTTGAGAGTCATGTGTGTGTCATGTGATCTTCACGTGTTGCTCACGTGTTTTTCCAGTGGTTTGGGGCACGGCAAGGTCACCTGATTTTCTCGAACTTAACTCTAAAGTGTAAATGGACAGGCTATTGCTATATGCACTCATTTAAGAATAGTCCGCTCGCTATCTCGCCAATCTGGTAGTAGTTAGTCGGATGAAAATATTCTAGTCGATTGGACAGAAGCTGGAGAAATGGATAGAAATGGATAGAAATGGATAGAAATGGATAGAAACTGGACAGATACTGGACAGAAACTGGATAGAAATTGGACACTAATCCGACACTAATCCGACACTAATTGGACACTAATTGGACAGCCAGATCTATATCAAGTTACCACCCATACTCATCTCATTCTCCTATACCGTCATATAAGTATACCGCCATTATACTCCTTCTCATCCTCAGCTCAATCCCCAGTATTACAGATGTTCTCTAATACATTTATGCCTTACTAATACTTCGCACGTTGATGGTTCCCAAAGAGAGGAGCCGGAGTGGCTTATATAACTTTGAGACCCCTAGTACCGGAAACCTCACTAGAAAAATGGCAGGGATTGTTCCAGAATGTTCGAAAAGGCCATCTTGGCACTTCGTCCATCGGTGGCTGTGGCGGCGTTTGCAAAGGTCACTATTACGATCCGATAGTGAGGCTCAAAATACCTCAATACATACGTCACTAGATCGCTACCTGGGGTGGATCTGACACAGGCATAGACACAGACACAGACATAGACATAGACAGACACAGACATAGACAGACATAGACATAGACATAGGCATAGACATAGACATAGACATAGACAGACATAGACATAGACATAGACATAGACACAGACATCATCTTATAAACATCATGACAAATATATAATCATAATAGACTTACATTCGGTAAGCATCTTCGACGTTTTATATGCATCATCATATAATTTTAGGCATCAAGCCATCAAGCCATCAAGCCATCGCTATATGTAATAGTGTAGACATCACATGACTCTGACTCTATGACTCTATGACTCTATGACTCTGACTCTATGACTCTGACTCTATGACTCTGACTCTATGACTCTGACTCTGACTTTTTATCTCATCCTAGAATACTAAAACAGTAGGAAACCACACCACGCTTATTAATACCCCTATATGTACCCATTGTACCTTTGAAGTTCTGTAGACAATAAAAGCCCTGCGGGACCTGCATATAACGCACGTATCTAGTCCAGCAAGGGCACATTCTTTGATCATTAACTTCAGTATATCTCGTGGTAACCTACTACTATAAATTCATTGGTAATAAATTTGGTTCTACAGCCACGGAACCAAGTAAACTGGTTCATTAACAGCGAATGGACAATTAATACACAAGTAATACACAATCATAAAATGCATAGGCAACCATGCCAAACTCACGTCTATGTGGAGCAGCACTTCATTTATATCAACAAACCTTTTCTTAGCGTCTGTTCCATCTCATGATTTTTTTTGTCGATGGGGTCAGCATGTGTGCAGGCAAAATCTCTGTATCATAATCTAACAATAGTAGTATGTCATAGTATGTCATAGTATGTCATAGTACGTCATAGTATGTCATAGTATGTCATAGTATGTCATAGTATATCATAGTATGTCATAGTATAGTATGTCATAGTACGTCATAGTATAGTATGTCATAGTACGTCCTAGTACGTCATAGTATATCATAGTATGTCATAGTACGTCATAGTAGATCATAGTATAGTACAGTAGTACAGTATAATAGAGTAGTGTATCATGTTAGAACCACCATGGGTAGACACACTACCCATAGAGGTCATTCACGCCGAATGCCAATGACTCGTTCAAGGCACCATACTCCAAGTATAAGACATTCAAGAATGTAACATTATACACTACACTATATACTCTCTATACACTACTCTATACTCTATATACTCTCTATACACTACCCCATACACTATGTACTCTCTATACTCTATACTATATACACTATACTCTCTATACACTACTCTATACACTACTCTATACACTACTTTATACACTACTCTATACACTACTCTATACACTACTCTACATTCTATCTTTTATGTTGAGAGTTCCATAAAGTCTTGCATAGACTGGACCGCTTATCTTGTTTCTTCTTATGAGCGTTAACAATTCAATAACGCTCATAGTTTCTTTGTTTTCTTTGCTTGTGAGACGGATATTAACTAGAATCTTTGTCTTGTGGTCTGATTCTATACTCTAGAAATGAGCGAGATCCTTTCTTTATATACCACGTCACCATAAATTCCGATCTCCTGCACCGGACTTGTGAAACCCTTGTCTGAAGTCAAACCCTATGACTCCTTATACCAATGCAGGGTTTGTATTATCTGTCTGCACATATACAATGCTCGGAACCTTATGCAACTTGTCCCTTCATCCAATTCCGCTGTACTGCAGATACCATCTGGCCTGCATCCACGCCGCAGCACTTCTCACATGTTCAACACTTTACACTTTCTATACTCTACAATACTCTACAATACTCTATACTCTGATCTCTATTCTCTATATACTTTCTATATTCTATACAACACTCTACAATACTCTACAATACTCTACAATACTCTACATGCAAGCCGGAGGCATGCTGCCCTATGCCACACACTTCTATCGGGATACGCTCATAAGCATGGTCTCTCTAGAGGCAAATAGAGTGGCATGAGGCTGGGCCACCTTAAGCCATCTAGCTGCTCCCCCCTTTTCTCTAGTTATATGCAACTCTGATTCCTCCGATGGGGGATCATCGGCGAATGAACATAGTCGCCAGAGTACCTGACGTGACCGGAGTCTAACAGTCAGCTGTGAATGGCATAAAGACACACATCCCAAGATCTCAAGTCCACTCACATACACTCCACTGTTTAGACACAAGGGTCCTTATATCAGTACCAGTCGAGATTTCTTACCCCCAGTCCTGAAAGCTATAGGGTGAGTGAATGGGCATTAGTTCTCGCTTTTTGCTCCATCACCATCCATAGGTATTTCAATGCCTATTCATACATAGCCCTTTTAAAACAGCATGATTTTTTACAATGTTATTGAATATCATACGTACCAACAAATTTGGTATAATACTCTACAATACTCTATAATACTCTATAATACTCTACAATACTCTATAATACTCTATAATACTCTACAATACTCTACAATACTCTACAATACTCTACAATACTCTATAATACTCTATAATACTCTACAATACTCTACAATATCTGTTAGACTCTGTTTTGTCTGTTCATTCGCCGATGATTCTCCGGGAGAGAAATCTAAGGTACTCAAATACTTTTACAGAAAAAGGGCATGCGACTTAGCACGAGAACAATAGCAATGAACGCCGTCCCAACACCATGCGATGTTGGGCCTCAGCATCTTGATATGGCCATTGTTAGGATTAGACAGTGAGGCCTCAAAATACATCAATACATAGGCACTACCTGGTGGATCTACCCTCTATTCTCTATATACATAGTATAATCTCTATTCTCTATATACATAGTATAATCTCTATTCTCTATATACTCATTATCAGAGCCCTCGAGTTTAGCCTGTGGCTCTTCTTGGTCAAACTTGTCCGAAGCTTTGCGTCTTCTGGCCTCATGGATACACCATACCAAGTCATAGAAAAGAGACGCAGTCAAGTGTGATCTCATTCTGCTAATGATACTGCCCCCGGAACTAGGAGATCCGGCAGGCACAAATATTTGAGGATAAGTGTACAACACAATATTCAAGTCCTCAAAAACTTTTGCAGTCCGCGAGATATCGTTTTGCAAATCCTTCCATGATGACAAGGTGTTCCTGTAGAGTCTGTGGACAGTAACAATGGACTTTAGTATAGTAGTGTAGTACAGTGTTTTCCAAAACTATTCAAACCAGTGCGGCAATATGTTTCAATCTACATTAGCAAACTTAAACAACCAATAATTCAAAAATTACTATTTTTAATGTTTAATACAGACTTCACATAAACCGTTTATTTCGAATCTCTAATGCTTAGCAATTTTTAAGTCATAAGTACGAAACTTTTTGAATTATTTGTTTCTTAATTTTGCTAGTGTGGTTTGAAACGTTAAGTCGCGCTGGTTTGAATAGTTTTGAAAATCAGTGTATAGTAGTTTTTTGTACTAGTTTACTTTAGTATAATCTCTATACTCTATACTTTAGTATAAATATTCTGTAGTATAATTTCTATATTGTATACCTCTATATTGTATACCTCTATACTCTATATATCTCTATAATCTATATTCTCTATCCTCTATCCTCTACCATTCTCCATATACTCTATATGTTAGACTTGGATACGTCTAGTACTGGGGGTTCTGTTCATTGATGGATCCCCAAGAAGTGAAAATCCGAGTACTTATATAGCTAAGCTGTGGGTATCAGAGAAGTGAAGCTTAGTGGTTAAACGCCATGCCACGAGATAAGGTGAATGGATGAGTCCATGCCACGAGGTAAGATGTATGAGTCCATGTCACGAGGTAAGGTGAATGGGTGAGTCATTGGCATTCGTAGGCTCGAAAATACCTCTATGGGTAGTGTGTTTACCCATGGTTGGTCTAACACCATATACTCTATACTCTATACTTTAGTATATCTCTATTCTGTAGTATAATTTCTATATTGTATACCTCTATATTTTATACCTCTATACTCCACTGACTCTGCTGACTATATATCCTCCTGACTCTATATACTCTAGAAATTCTATATAATATCCTCTGCTCTACTTACTCTGTAGACTTTCTATATTCTATATTCTTTGTAATCTTTATTCACTAGTATATTCTCTATACACTCTATACTCTATATACTCTATATTCCTCTATACTCATACTCTATATATTCTATATACTCTATACTCTATACTCATACTCTATATATTCTATATTCCTCTATACTCTATACTCTATACTCATACTCTATATATTCTATATACTCTATACTCCTTATTATCTCTTTTCACTAGTATACTCTATACTCTATATACTCTATATTCCTCTATACTCATACTCATAATAATCTTGGCAGTGTCTAATGTGCTCGTACGTGGCCGCCACGGCTCCGGATCACCCATGCCCATAGTGTCAAATATCTTCTCGTGCCATGTTCTCGTGGGTATAGCTGATGGGTACTGCGGGTGCCTCAGCACTGTATCCACCTTTGCAGTGGAGCTTCTTGCCTTGGACATGCCGTGCTCATATACGTATGGAATGATGTCCATAGGCACAGGCTTCGTGTGCATATTGTTGATTGCAGGCTCATATAATTGGACTGTGGGTTTCACCTCTCAGGTGTGCTAATACCAAAAGAAGAATCTAATTCTAGAGGCACGGAAATTAATTTCCGGCATCAAGACGAGGCTTCTTTTTCCCTTCTCATACTCTACTATACTCTATATTCCTCTATACTCTATACTCTATATATTCTATATTCCTCTATACTCATACTCATACTCATACTCATACTAATACTCATACTAATACTCATACTAATACTCATACTAATACTCATACTAATACTCATACTAATACTCATACTCTATGTATATACTCTTGTCGACGAGTACCTAGCATGTACGTGGATATGTTGTAATCAGACTACTGAAAGACAATAAGGCTGTGCACATTTTAGACGAACAAAACGTATAAGAGGTGCGGTGGCCCCGTCACATAGGACTTTGGTCTTGTAAGGTACAGCTTACATATCCCTGTATATCAATATATACTAAAACATAAGTTGAAACTCTCTATACTCTATACTCTACAATTCTCCATATACTCTATATACTTTCTATATTCTATAGTCTATACTTTCTATATTCTATTTCTATAGTCTACTCTACTTACTCTATATACTTTCTATACTCCTACTCTATACTCTATACTATACTCTATAGTCTACTATTGTCCATATACTCTATATACTTTCTATATTCTATAGTCTATATACTTTCTATACTCTATGTTCAATAGTCTATTCTACTTACTCTATATACTTTCTATATTCTATAGTCTATATACTTTCTATACTCTATATTCAATAGTCTACTCTACTTACTCTACTATAGTCTACTCTACTTACTCTATATACTTTCTATATTCTATACTCTATACTCTTTAGGATCTCTATTTACTCTACTATAGTCTACTCTACTTACTCTATATACTTTCTATATTCTATACTCTATACTCTATACTCTATATACTTTCTATACTCTATATTCTATAGTCTACTCTGCTTACTCTATATACTTTCTCTATTCTATATTCTATATTCTACTATTCTCCAAATACTCTACATAATTTCTATACTCTATATGCTATATACTCTATAGTCTATACTCTATACTCTATACTCTCTATACTCTATATGCTATATACTCTATACTCTATACTCTATACTCTATACTCTACATACTCTCTATACTCTATATGCTATATACTCTATATGTTTCACCTTTTGTTTTAGTATATATTAATATACAGGGATATGTAAGCTGTACCTTACAAGACCAAAGTCCTATGTAACGGGTCCACAGCGCTTCTTATACTTTTCAGTTGCCTGCATATCCACGAAGTACCTTGCCTCCGTACACGCTAGGTATTCGTTGACACGCCTAGCGCTTAAATTGGCCGTGCCCAATTTCAGTCGCGCCGTTGAATTCCAGTCAACGGCCAACAGAGAATTATAAATGGGCAACATCCCCCAACATTGAAGAAGGGAGAACTCCACTACCTAATCTTAGGTACATATAGTCTAATACAGTTATCATTAAGTAGCTAAGATTACCCATAACGCTGATCGGGCGAGTTCCTACTAATAGTAGCCGTTCAGAATACGCAGCCATTGCTAGGTCGTCGTTCCTGGAAGATCCTTATAACTTAGAAGCCCGTTAGAAGCTTACAACCCTTGCGAATGCAGGTTAGAGCCTCAGGTCGCAGAATAATTCTAACATAATGTGGTTTAGTAAATATATGGTGTAAAGTAGATATTAGGGTATAGGGTTAGAAAGATGAGGATGTAGAACAGGTCAGATTATCATAGTATGAGCTAGTAGAAAAGGTCAGATTGTCATAGTATGAGTTAGTAGAAATAATCAGATTATCATAGTATGAGTTAGTCTATACTCTCTATGCCAATGAACTATATGGGACTTTGACTACTCTCTATACACTAATTGAGCTGGACTATTATACCATTGACTCAAAATTGGATTTATTATAGTGATACAGTGTAGTAGTAGTAGTGTAGTAGTAGTAGTGTAGTAGTGTAGTAGTGTAGTAGTGTAGTGTAGTGTAGTGTAGTGTAGTGTAGTAGTAGTTTCGGTATAATAGGTAGTATGAACCACCTCTGCCGCTATTTTCACGGTTGGTATATATTGGTGGTGCCTTGGTATACGAAGCACATACGTCTTGTGTTATGTTCTTTAATACATTATGGATTAGTAATACCTTTGAGAGAAACATGGAGTCGAAAACTCTCCACTAGAACAATGATAGCCATTGCAGAATCCATCATTGCAGATTCCATAATTTACTATCCATAATTTACTATCCATAATTTAGTATCCATAATTTAGTATCCATAATTTAGTATCCATAATTTACTATCCACAATTTACTATTCATAATTTACTATCCATAATTTACTATCCTCAATTTACTATCCACAATTTACTATCCTCAATTTACTATCCACAATTTACTATCCACAATTTACTATCCTCAATTTACTATCCACAATTTACTATTCATAATTTACTATTCATAATTTACTATCCATAATTTACTATCCTCAATTTATTATCCACAATTTACTATCCATAATTTACTATCCTAAATTTACTATCCTCAATTTACTATCCATAATTTACTATCCACAATTTACTATTCATAATTTACTATCCTTTATTATCCATCATTGTACAAAGTACTGATGACCATGCAGAATGCCCTACGATGGCTGCAACTTCCGTATCACAAGTATCATAGATTGGTACGACTGTAGAGTACAAAATATATAATAAGTATGAAGATATAGATTAGTGCATCTTAGTATGGCGATGATCTACCATGAATGACCAATGTATTATTGGCATATTAACTCTGGGTATTTTATCTCTCAGTATGTTATCTCTCAGTATTGCTCAAATTCTGCAGTCGTATTGCTTAAGGTCTGCACATGCCTACTGTATTTAAGTAGCCTGATAACAACATATCCACAAACCTGTCCCCGTACATGCTGTAGTCGTTGACACTTGGACCCCTCCATCTAACTTGTGACATGGAGTTCACCTGCCCTGCTTCACTTTTCTGTATTCACAGGTTAGCTATAATCACTCGGATTTTACTTATTGGGAATCATCAATAATGAACATAACTCCCAGTATTAGGCGTATTCAAAATCTAACATATCATATTATAATACAGTAGTAAATCATAGTATAGTTTAGTACAATATAGTAGTAAATCATAGTATAATAGAGTAGTACATTGTATTAAATAGAGTAGTACATCGTATTAAATGGAGTAGTCCAGTACAGTTTCATATAGTAGTATATCATAGTATAGTTTAGTACAATATAGTAGTAAATCATATTAAATAGAGTAGTACATTGTATTAAATAGAGTAGTAAATCATAGTATAATAGAGTAGTAAATCATAGTATAATAGAGTAGTACGTTGTATTAAATAGAGTAGTACATTGTATTTAATAGAGTAGTAAATCATAGTATAATAGAGTAGTACATCTGTTAGATTCCGGTTTCGTCAGGTACTCTGTTTACTATGTTCATTCGCCGATGATTCCTCCGAGGGAGGAATCTGAGGTACTTAAATACTTTTAGAGAAAAAGGGCATGCGACTTGGCACGAGAACAATAGCACTGAACGCCGTCCCAACATCGTGCGATGTTGGGCCTCAGCATCTTGATATGGCCATTATTAGGATTAGACAGTGAGGCCTTAAAATACATCAATAGGTACGACACTACCTGGTGGATTTAACAACATCGTGTTAAATATAGTACTACATCATAGTAATAGAGTAGTCCAGTATAGTTTCATATAGCAGTATATCATAGTAAATAGAGTACTACATCATATCATGAATAGAGTAGTATAGTTCAGTACAGTCTCATATAGTAGTACATCATAGTATAGTTTAGTACAATATAGTAATAATCATAGTATAATAGAGTAGTACGTTGTATTAAATAGAGCAGTACATCATAGTAATAGAGTAGTACATTGTATTAAATAGAGTAGTAAATTATAGTGTAATAGAGTAGTAAATCGTATTATAATAGAGTACTACATCATAGTAATAGAGTACTACATCATATTAAATAGAGTACTACATCATATTAATAGAGTACTACATCATAGTATAATAGAGTACTACATCATATTAAATAGAGTACTACATCATAGTAATAGAGTACTACATCATAGTAATAGAGTACTACATCATAGTAAATAGAGTAGTATAGTCCAGTGGTAGTAGACTCTGCAGTGGATGGATTTGGGTCTTTGGGTCTTGCCCAGAAGAACCTTCGACACGACCAGGAGGTTTAGTTGCTGGTAGTGCAGACTGCAGTCTTAGTACTTTCGTACTAGTGAATACTATTTCCTAGTGGTTTTTGAAACCTTTAGTGTTTTGTCCCACCGTTTTTTTCCGGGTTCGACACTGTTGCATCCTAGGATTGTCGAAGTCTTATTGCTTAGATGATTGCTCCATATTAATATTTAAATTGTGACATGTAGATTAGATATCCTGATCTGCAACGACGGTTGCGGCACCAGGAGGACCTGTGATTAACCAGGGAGTAATATCCAGTGGATGACTCATACTATAAGACTTTGACGTCATACTATAAGACATTGACGTCATACTATAAGACATTGACCTCATACTATAAGACATTGACGTCATAGTATAAGACATTGACCTCATACTATAAGACATTGACGTCATAGTCTCATCAAGATATGTAACCTTCAGGAGAAGAAAAGTGAAGTGTTTTCATTTGTCCGTATGCGATTTTTGTGGTGGACATTACCGACGTGTTTTTGAGCTCCACGAACACAAGGAGTCTGAAAAGAGTCCCATTTTGGCAATGTACCAGAAACAAGGCCTGGAGCCCGAGGATGCCAAGCCGGATTAACTGTAACAGAAAAGATGCTTTTGGAATTGACCGAAACCAATGAAGCCACCAAAACTTCAAAAACTCTAAAATCTTGAAAATCACTAAGGTCTTGGTGGATACCAATAATGCAGGGGGAGAAAATAAAGTGCTTACTTAAGGGAAAAAAAGAGTGAAGAGTTTATTTCAGGAGAAGAAGAGTGAAGTGTTTATTTCAGGAGAAGGAGATTTGACTTCAGTAGAAGAAGAGTGAAGTGTTTATTTCAGTAGAAGAAGAGTGAAGTGTTTATTTCAGGAGAAGAAGAGTTGTCAGTGCTCATTGAAGTATTATCAATACGAGATCTTTTGGTGGGTCTGGTTCTTGGAGGCATCTTGGTATACCTCGGGCAGTTGATGTTCGATTCTATACTAACAATAAATGGGGGTGAAGTCCCCTTTATATATTTGGAGATTCTTCCTTCATCACTCAAATTGTGACACTGACACTGGACTTCTATGACTAGTGCTCTATATTAATATTTAAATTGTGACACTGACACTAGATTTCTAGGACTAGTGCTCTATATAAATTGATAAAAAATATATTTAAATCTCTTCTAGCTTTTGCATAAACAATATTAAGATGATTACGTCTAATAAACTTATTTTCAAAAAGTTTATCCATTATAATTTAGATAGAATACCTATGCATAGTTACTTTATATTTAAAGATTTAATAACTGTATGTCCTATTGATTTATTTTCAATAGTAAATTTATTCATATTTTTTCTTAAAGATCTAATTAAATCAATTTTATCGGAACTTAAAGGTTGATTATTAACAACAATATCTAATATATTCTTAAATATCGTATAAGATTTACTTTTAGTTGTTTTTAAACCATATAAATTAAAATAATTTAATAATATCTTATTTCTTTCTA
>NKZC01000222.1:0-27546 GCA_002374385.1 Metschnikowia borealis
ACTAAGTATTTGATGCTTTCATGCAGACATTCTAGAACTTATATAATAATAATCAACAGGAATCGAAGACACTGAGACAGAGCTCTCTGTTTAATTTTGTACTGGCTCAAAAAGCATCTTCAGTTGAATGATTGATAATACCATAGTCTTCACATCAATGTTCGATCCACGAAGTGTCAATCAGAGTGACAGGTGACGACGAAAACCGCCAGCGGTGAGGAATTCAAGCAATCCAAAATTGAGCATAATATATTTTATAGGACAAGTATTTGTAGAGTATAGTATAGAACAAGATTTGTAGAGTATAATATAGAACAAGTATTTGTAGAGTATAATATAGAACAAGTATTTGTAGAGTATAATATAGAACAAGTATTTGTAGATTATAATATAGAACAAGTATTTGTAGATTATAATATAGAACAAGATTTGTAGAGTAAGTATAGCTAGAGTCTCGACGGAAACCACCGCCTCAGGCCCGCACACAAACTCCTGCAACCTCGTATTCGACCTCTCGAATTTGGCCTCGTACTTCCTCAACTCATACTCGTACACTCTCCAGAGCCGAACCTAACAAGTTGTTGATTCCATCCAAAGAAACTCCTTTTGTTTCGCGGTAAACTAGAGGTCTTTTGGGTTACTGGAAGCACCGTAGCCAAGTGCTCCAATGCTCCCAAGCCTCTAGCTCCTTCGATGATAATCCCACTATCTTCCTTTACTATAAGAACATCGCCCGAATTATCGCCATAAATCAAATGGCACAGTTGATGGTTGGTCTGGATTTGCTCGAGCTTAAGTAGCTTCTCATAGCCAGTGCGAATACTCATAGACCCGATGAACGAGCCCGTGCTGGTTCCAACGGAGTTGTATTCGAAGTCATTAGCCACAATGGTCAAGTTCAGAATGCCATGGTCCAAAAGCGCAAGCTCAATTAGTTTCCGGCTCCAGTTCACGCTAAGCATATATTTAGGGCCTGCGAAGCTACGCATCATCTCCACGAACCCAGGCCTGAGCACCAGCTGCACCTCGGGAGCCAAGTCAGCAAGATCTTGAGCAGTGATATTTTTAAAGCACTTGTTTTTTTTCAAGGGTATTGATCGAAGCAAATTCTACCGACTGCATTCCCATCTGAAGCTCGATCCACTCTTCCACACTACTTCTCTGTAGCTGCAGCAGAGAGTAGGCCTCATAGGCACGCAGATAGATGTTAGAGTAGTAATTGAAGTCCTGTAAAACACCCGGGGTTTTTTGCTGCCACAAAAGCAGCCAACGTTGTAGTGGTATCCAGCACCGTGGCTCATCTCAGTCAGTAACCAACACTTTCAATACTCTCATCACTTTGTCACTTTCAATACTCATCACTTTTGTCACTTTCAATACTCTCCTGACTTTTGTCACTTTCAATACGAATCACTTTTGTCTTATTCAATACTCATCACTTTTGTCACTTTCAATACTCTCATGACTTTTGTCACTTTCAATACTCATGACTTTTGTCACTTTCAATACTCTCATCACTTTTGTCACTTTCAACACTAAGTACTACGAGCCATGAGCTACAAAGCTGCTTTGCGTGTCTGTTATATAAGCATGTCCTGGATCACGCAGAGCTGCTGGGTCGCAGCCTTTCTCCCATCTTTCTAGTACACGACTTTTTTCCTCTACACTACAATGGCAGCATTATTGGGAGAGCTAGATGGTAGTGTATGGTGGACTTAGACCTTCGGTGCCCTACTATATCAGTATTTGAGCCTAGACTGTCTGCTCCTAACGGCCATTCTATTGTGCCAGTCCTGTACCTTTATTGTACGAGGTGCCAGGATGAAAGTGGAGAGTTTTCTCGCTTGCACATGGCCACAACCCGTTGACTAGGCGATGCCGTTTTTAACTACATAAATAGTTCAGATTTCTCTTTCGGAATCTTCGGCGAATGAACATAATAAACAGAGTACCTGACGTAACAACAATAATCTAGCTTCTTAATGCTATTCTTAGCTTTTCTATATATTAGGAAGGTGTAACTCTCACTTCATTTTTGGGTGGAAGGTTCCGGAAATTATTAGAAATCTATGTAAGATGGAACGCTCGTCCATATCCTAGTGTTAGTCAACTGATTAGAATATTGTCTAGGGGGAACAGAAATAACCAGACCAGAAATAGCTAGACCAGAATTAACCAGACCAGAATTAACCAGACCAGAATTAGCCAGACCAGAATTAGCCAGACCAGAATTAGCCAGACCAGAATTAACGGGACCAGAATTAACGGGACCAGAAATAGCCAGACCAGAATTAGCCAGACCACCAGAACAGCTCACGTGTAACCCCTCAAGTATTTCATACCTTGGTGAGACTTTGAACTTTATGAATAGTGTTTTTGAATAAGCTGTCAAAAAATACATTTTTTTGCACAGATATGAAGTATATTGATAGGAGAAAAACAGCATGAACGGTAAGGTCCTCATCCATTCCCATATAGCTTTTAAAGGGCTCTATAATACCAACTAGAGGATGTGGTTGGTATTAGAAACTAGAATATCACATGTGTTTATAGTAGAGCTCAGGGACTATAGACAGACAAGAGTGATAGTAACTAGAGTATGTGAAAGACTAGATGACTAAGTGAGTAGCAGTATACTGTACTAGAATAGGAGTAGTATATTGGAATAGTAGAGTAGAGTAGAGTAGTATTAGTAGTGGATTAGAAATAGAATAGTAGTAGTGGAGTAGTAGAGTCTTGTTTCGTCACGTAGTCTGTTTACTATGTTGATTCACCGATCAAAGAGGAAATCGGAGCTGCTCATATACCTTTCAGCGGAAGGAGTGACTGGTCAGCTATTAAATTCATACTGTTAGTATCAGACCGAGTGGCTTCGTAAGACCTCAATAGGTAGAGCAATAGTGTTCCTTGGTTATCTAACATGTATGATGTAGGTTGGTGTAGGTTGGTGTAGGTTGGTATAGGTTGGTGTAGGTTAAGTGTAGGTTGGTGTAGGTTGGTATAGATATGGTGTAAGTTGGTATAGATATGATGTAGGTTGGTATAGGTTGGTATAGGTTGGTATAGGTTGGTATAGGTTGGTATAGGTTGGTATAGGGTATAGGTAGAGTACTCTGAAGAAACCTTCGTATTAGCAGGACTATAAAGACGGCGGACTTGAGTTCCTTGATTTGAAAGAAAGCTTGGAAATCCGTAACACAATTACTCGTTTGTGAGATCCAGGAAAAAGTGTCATGCCTCTCTATGGAGTCGTGGTCTCATGAAACACTAATCTGGACCACTTATTGTGGACTCTTAATGAACTATCAATGGACTACTGAATATGGAGTAGAGTAGAGATATATATGGTATGTATATAAGGTATATATGGTATGTATATAAGGTATAGATGTAGATATATGTATGGTGTACCCTGAGTAGGGGTATAGATCTTAGTGTCAGAATGAGGAGGCAGGGGAAGGTCAGGAAGATCATGATGATGAATGCACTAGGATGGTACAAAAACCGAGTTTATAGGATAAAAAACCATCCCTAGAAGTACCAAAAAACGATCAACAATCCATCATTTTCCAGAACTTTCTCCACTCTTTTATAGGTCTATAGGCCTATTAGGTCCATTCGGCTGGGCACTGTATAGCTCAGTTGCTTGAACACATGAATATCTGGTAGTACGGAAGGTCGTGAAGGGCCGTCCAGAACCAAAACAGTCATCTACGTTTCGCAATAGTAGTCAGCAAATTCGTCTAGCCCTATAATTCTTGTTCCTATGACTTTTTCGTACTGCCAGCATCAACGCATTAGCCTTGATAAACCTTGTCTAAACAAATTCTTATTTCCAAACCCACTTTTCTCGAAGCTTTGTTTTATTACACCCAAAGAATTACCAAAAAAGTCCTCCATAGCTTTGGAGCTCGCTGGACATACACAGAAGATGAATCAGACATGAAGGGAATTGGAACAATCAAGGTCCGGCCCTTCGCACAGTGATTCAGTAAAGAGATTGACCAATACACATTCTCACCTTTGGCACTGATTAAAAGCATCAAAACAGTCTTAAGTGGTACGGTTATCCATGGGATGAAGGTCAGTCACATTGAAGTTGGCTCAGCATACCCAGACCTGGTGTTAGACGAACTGGTAGATGTGAAATAACAAACGTAATTCTAGGAGTTGATCAAATACAACATAGGTCGAAAGATTGACCTCTGAACCTCTGAACCTTTGAAGCTCTGAAGCTCTGAAGCTCTGAACCTTTGAAGCTCTGAACCTCTGAACCTTTGAAGCTCTGAAGCTCTGAAGCTCTGAACCTTTGGAACAGAGAGACCATGGCCACGCTTTTTAGGATATTCAAAGCACAATAAGTTTCCATGAAAGTTCGGGAGTTCATGTGTCTCGTATGCCTCGGGCCTTGAATAAGCCAACTCATCGTGAAGTACGGACCAAAGACAATTGTACGGAATTTTGGAAAGAGTGTTTTTTGAATATGATTTTGCATGTTTTTTGCATGTTTTTTGCATGTTTTTTGCATGTTTTTCTTGGATGTATTTTTGCATGTTTTTTTTGGATATATTTTTTTATGGTTTTCTTGCATGTTTATTTAGCAATTTTATTTAGCAAGTTTATTTAGCAAGTTTATTTTGTACATTTGTCTTGCATGGAATAGACTCTAAGTAGTCATGGTAGCCTAGAAATGAGCCAAGAAAATACAATAGAGAAACCACTGAACACTTTTATTCTTACATGAGATGTATATCTAGATCTTTCTTGCCATTTATGTAGTCTGGAGACTGGTTGAGGATGGTGGATGAGGTTGAGTGTATGGCAAAAAAAAGGCAATACTAAAGTTGTTGTGGAAAGGAAATATTTGGCGGACGAGGAAAGCATGGGCCTGCAGAGGGCGTAGGAGTTAGCGTAGAATAAAGAGGTCCGGTATGGGTTTGAGAAAATAAAGTGTGGATGTTTTATGTGCATTAAGATTGATAGTGGTTAATGGCTTTACTTTGATATATTAGGTAACACGTTTAAAATGGTTAAGTGAGACTCCAATTTCTCCAATACTACACAATAAACTGAGGGGTAAACAAATTCAGACTAGAATCCCACTACCAGACAAAATCAGTACCATGCAAAACCCAAGAGTGGGTATCCATGAATGAAGTGTTGCTATAGTAGTAGATGGAATACTAGTATGGAGTAGTATGGAGTAGTATGGAGTAGTATGGAGTAGTATGGAGTAGTATGGAGTAGTATGGAGTAGTATGGAGTATTATGGAGTAGTATGGAGTAGTATAGACTAGTATAGACTAGTATAGACTAGTATAGACTAGTATAGACTAGTATAGAGTGGTTACTTTAGTGTATGGCCCATGGGCTCAGCACTAAGAGGTAGACCCTCTCTTAAATGGCCAATTGGATGCCTTCGAACCCCCAAAAAAACCGAAAAAAACGAAAAAAACGAAACAACGAAACAACAAAAAAACAAAAAAAACTGCACACTTGCTAATCCTGCGCTCTGAAAAAATGTTTAGCCAATTTTCAACCAAACCAAGCAATTGTAACTTCAATTACTTATGGTCTGCTAATTTATAGCTAAGGAGAAGGACAATGAGAATAACCAACAATAGCAATACAATCAGTCACGCCACTTTAGCACGTAATAATCATGGTACATAATTTGCCGAACTAGCTTATCACTATCAATGAGGTTGCGGAACACTGGGCCGCGATTTCATGTTGCACCCATCTTTGGGATTTTTGCAGGGGCACGCATTGAACATGCACACCTGCATACACCGAGTGCGTACATTAGTCTCTTTCAATGCAACCGTCTTCTGCAGCGAAAAAACGCCGCATAGGTTACATTTTCCCCACACTGCAACCACTAGGCACTTTGGCACCTCAGTTCTTCTGTTGGCTTTCGGACTTGGACTCTCTCAAACCGACTCCATTTTCCGGGACTGCAGATAAGACCCCTTCTGGCCCCAACCAGATGTCTTTTCCAAACCTCAAACCTTTATTCGAGCTTTTCGAGAATGCTATTGTAAGGAAAAATAAACAAAGAGTTTCGGATTCGGCTGGCTTCTCAGGTTAAAGTTTCCCGAACAAAAGGAAAACCGGAAAAATGGGCTGCACGTGACTTTCAATGGGTCACGTGAGCGTTTCAAATGCGTTTCAGCTTTAAATCTCAGGGACTGCATCACTGAATAGGTTACTTCGATGAGGTGCGCTTTTTTGGTAGGTGATCTGGTACAACGTTCCTGAATTGGCGGGTAATCTGAGGTATCATTTTTTTCGGAAATGGTACCCCGTCTTGTGTGCAGGACGAGACCAGTGCTCGTGAACATAAAAAAAAGCTTATCTGAGGGTCACGTGAGTATGCTTAAATACAGGAACATGAGTTTATGGCGAAGAATAGGGTCAATAATTACGTAGAAAATGATCAGAGTAGTTATGGAGAGGTTATGGGTGAGGTGGGAAATTTGCAGTGAGTTCCAAGCAAAGGAACAGGCAGAATTGTGGGGGTAGAACGTGCGGGCGGACCCGGATAAGGAAATATTCACTCACGAGGCAGACGCATGACAGCGTCGAAAGTTGCCCCATGTGCGGCAGGCCCGTCAATCAGCAGCAGTAGTCGAGATTGGTAAGGTGACAAGTTGGGCAAGGTGCGGAAAAAAAAAACATCAGAGCACCACCAGGTCGCGGAAACCCACAAACGACAAAACACCCCTCTTATCGGGTGTGTGCAGGAAATGCAACCTTGTATTTTCGCTTACCCCAGAATCAGCGTCTACAGGCTATCAGTAGTGCGCGGCTTTTCTGTGCGATCTGACTGACTCCACATATATAAAGGTTCCGGGTCCCCCGCCCCGCCACACACTCTCCTTTCCTCACACGCCCTCTTGCTTTACATATATATATACATATAAACCTCGTGTCTATTTATCCTCAATGTCAGATAAACAACAAGCTACTATGGTGGTGGAATCAGGTAGCAGCAGTGCCGAAAACGTGGTGCATGATGAACACTTGGAGTTGGTCCGCCATGATTGGAAAGATATTGAGGCCACGGGGCTCTGGTACAATAAGCGCTTTGTGTCGTGGCTTCCTCCCTACTCACATTCGATGGTGCAGATTGTGATCATGTCGTTTTGTATATTTTTGACTCCTGGATGCTTCAATGCCATTACCGGAATAGGAAACTCGGGTATCAGTGACCCTAAAGTGGCCGATAATGCCAACGTGGCATTATACTCGACATTTGCCACCATCGGAGCTATTGGAGGAGTTATATGCAATGTCATTGGTGTACGGGCCTGCTTGATGTTTGGTGGAACCGGGTATGTCATGTACACCCTCTCGCTCTTGGTGTTCCACTATAAGAAAAACGCCGGATTTTGTATTTTTGCAGGAGCCTATTTGGGCGTGTGTGCATCCTTCACGTGGGCAGCCCAAGGATCCATCATTATGTCCTATACGTCCGAGGATAAAAAGGCTACTGCACTTATGGTGTTTTGGGTGATCTTCAACTTTGGAGCGGTGATCGGATCCATCATCCCCTTGGCGCAAAACATGGAGGTGGGAGTTTCCAAGGTCAATGTGGGGTCGTACGTGGCGTTTATTGTGCTCATGACGTGCGGAGTCCTCTTGGCCGGCTGCTTGTTGCCCATGGATAAGGTGTACAAATCCGATGGGCTGAAGGTGATTGCCAAGAAGTACCCCAAGTTACAGGAGGAGCTCCGGGGCATGCTCCGGGTGTTGATGACCGAGCGCAAGATCTACTTCCTCTTCCCCATGTTCTGTGCATCCAACTGGTTCTACACATACCAATTTAACGACTTCAATGGGGCACGGTTCACTGTGCGCACCCGTTCTTTGAACTCGCTTCTCTACTGGGCGTCGCAGATGGTGGGAGCCATTTTGTTGGGGCTGCTTTTGGACTGGAAACGTTTTTCCAGACCCGTGAGAGCAAGAATGGGCTGGGGTGTGTTGTTCGTTACAGGCATGGCCATTTGGGGCGGAGGCTTGAAGTTCCAGATGGGAGTCACGCGGGAGAATGTCAAAGAACTCAAAACCATTGACTTCAAGGATGGTGGTTATATTGGTCCCATGTTCTTGTACATGTTCTATGGAGGGTTTGATGCCATTTTCCAGTCGTTCATTTTCTGGATCTTGGGTACCTTCTCCAATAACCCCAAGAAAGTGGCTCTCTATGCTTCTTTCTATAAGGCTTTGCAGTCTGCGTTTGCTGCCATTGTTTGGCGCTTGGATGCTTTGGAACACAGTTACATGGCCATGTTTGCTAGTTCCTGGGGGCTTGTGATTGGTACATTATTGATTGCTGCACCTGTGGTGTTGTTCCGGATCACGGAAATCACGGACGTCGAGGAGGACGGTATGTTGGATATCATGGACGATACTGAGCTCAAGTCCGTGACCTCCAAGCACGTCGAGAAGGTCTAGCCTGCCTGACTGGTTGGACAGATTTTTGGAAGAAATACAGACAGACTGTTGGAGAGATTGTTGGAGAGATTGTTGGAGAGATTGCTGTACAGATTGTTGTACAGATTGTTGTACAGATTGCTGTACAGATTGTTGTACAGATTGCTGTACAGATTGTTGTACAGATTGTTGGAAAAAAGACAGACATTTTTGGACAGATTGTTGTACAAATTGCTGTACAGATTGTTGGAAAAAAGACAGACATTTTTGGACAGATTGTTGGACAAACTGTTGGAAGAAAGACAGATTGTCTACTGTCACTGTTATAGGAAACTGTTAGAGCATCTGTCAGACGAGGTATAGACAGGAGTCTGAACCAGACTGTGAGTCGCTCTCCATGAAGTAACAAATACTCAGTTAGGTCTTCAAGTTACTGTCACAGTCACAGTCACTGCCCCTCCAACTCGGGCCATTCCGAACACTGGATGTTCGGAGTTTCGATGTCATTATTGTCGATAGACTGTCGACCAACTTCTACGGAAGACTAGCCAATAATCTAGGCATTAGTCTTTCGCTGTTAATACACTCATAGCCACTAACTACATATTAGACTAGACATATTATATTCTATACAGACACTAGAAACTCCACTAGAGTCAATTATACCGGATACAAGTACATCAATACAGACACTACAAACTCCAGATACATATGCTTTATACGTAGTTGGTGTTGGAACTCATAGCAGGTTGGTGGGATATCAAAGCAAAGTTATATATCAGACATAGTCGAATACGGTAATATGACTTAGAATCCTAAGGTTCACGTGATAAGGCCAACCTGGTAGTTCTAAATCAAAGCATCTTTGGGTAATCGTTTAGGATTTTTCGTGAAACTGCGAGTCTTCCGAACGTGATTGACCTAAAGAAACCTATTATTCCAATAATCTTGAATCTCCAGATCGAGTTACTGCCGTTCTAGATATGCATATTTTCGTATATATGGTTATAGTTTAAGGCCCATGTGGTATAGTTTAAGGCCCATGTGGTTAAAGTTTAAGGCCCACTGGGCAGAAGACCTCGTAGATTTACGGGAAAACGGACATATTTTTGTTAAGCAATTTATGGGACCTTTTTATTTCAGGTTCCTAGGTCTTTTGCAAAGAAAAATGAGTATTACTTCCACGTATCGAACTCTTCCAGATCAATAACCATCGGGCTTCTACTACCTTCACGGATATCTAGAAGAAACAAGATTCCGACTCCATTACATAATGCCTTGCTAATAATATATAAAGATAATATTCATGTCTATTAATCTTGATAAATTTTGTTTATTAGCTTAAGAGAAGGTGAAGCTTATTTGTATATCAATAGTCATGGATGAAGTCCTGTTTTTGCACTAAAATTAACTTAAGTTAAACTACATGATATAAGCTATTAAAGTATTCTTAATGAACGAGTTTAATGCATCCCAGGTTCTGGAATATTATTACACTTTTTATCTACATACAGTGAGAAGCCTATTTTGGGAAATCATATCTACATACAGTAAGATGTCTATTTTGGGAAATCATATCTACATACAGTAAGAAGCCTATATGGGAAATACGAATGTTGTACGCGTGCGCCTTACCGCATGTATATATCTCCTTTTGAAAGTGGAGCCTTATTGAGAAATAGCCAAGCAAGTCTGATTATTCTTGTTAGACCCACCATCCGTATACACACTACCCAGAGAGGTATCTTTCGGGCCTAAGAAAGCCAATGACTCATTCAAAGCACCATACCCCCGACTTGGACTCATATTCACCTTACCTGGTGACATGCATTTCAGCCATGCATTACTTCTCTGGTATTCACAGGTTAGCTATAGAAATTCTTGGCTCTTGTGGGCAAATCGGTGGTGGTTTCCAAGAGCTCCATCATCTATGCAGGTCAGAATCTCTTTACACGAACTCAAATATATTGACCTTACACACTTTGCTTTAGAGCCTGGAGATTTTGGATAGATGCTGAGGTAAGCCTAAGTTTTGGTGGAACATTCAAACGGCTTCCGGGTCTCTTTAATCACGTGTCTAGTGAATTTGCGTCTCTCTACCAAGACCATTCAAGAGAGTGTACTAGTGTTAGTGTAGTAATGATTGATACCAGTAGTAGTGATACCAGTAGTAGTGATACCAGTAGTAGTGATACCAGTAGTAGTGATACCAGTAGTATAGTAAAAAGGTCATTCACAAGTTTATCATGAGACTCACTCGCTTCAATACGTACTTCACTCTAAGCATCAAAAAGCACCATCATTAATGTGGACCCAGCTTTTGTGGTGTTATACGCTTTGTTGAAGCACCAGAGTGGAAGTACACTAGGGAGTGGAAATACACTGTGTCCTGGTGTCATTATTCTGAGACCTAGTGTTTCATTCTGATGTCCAGTATCTGTATTTAGGTGTCCAGAATCTGTATTTAGGTGTCCAGAATCTGTATTTAGGTGTCCAGTATCTGGTCCAGAGTCTGATACCTAGTATTTGGAATTTAGTAACTTGACTCACTGTTAATGCTAGTACCTTAACATTAACTCCACTAGATCCACTATAGCCAGGGCTCACTCATCGAGACACTAAGAGGCGTAGGCCATCTGATGCTAAAAAAGGCCATTGCAAAACGCCGTTGAGCTAGAAAAATCATCAATCACCATTGACTGGTGAAGGGTTTTTCGAAGTCACTTTTTCTGCTCAAAAGCTAAATAAGCCGCTCAGGCTTCTCCTTTGAGGAGTCATCAATGAAGATAGTCACAATTAGGTATTGGACGTGTTAATAGGGATCAGCAGACTTCATGGTACCTATGCAACCATATCCTAAATATACCATATAAAATACCCCTCTATGCTTCCATCTATCATGTAAACCACATACTAATGTACTAGTCTGTAGTCTTATAGAGGTCAACGTCTCTATGCCCTTACTCCATAGCACCAGTATCCATATCTATTGGTACTAGTCAATACTCCATATCACCAGTATCCATATCTATTGGTACTAGTCAATACTCCATAGCACCAGTATCCATATCTATTGGTACTAGTCAATACTGATATTCTCTGAAGGATATTCTGGAGAACACAGCACCTGGAGACTTCATTGTATTCCTTGTTTTTTCATCATCATAAGTCATTTGCCTGCATCTGCAAGACCAACTTCTAGAACCAGAATTGTTCCATTGAATTTTGTCAATACTGCTGGCCACCAAAAGATCAACTATAAAAAAGAAAGGATTTCATTGGCTCTAGTACCACTGGACGTAGACTATGGAGTGGAAGTACACTATGGAGTGGAAGTACACTATGGGAGTGGACGTAGACTATGGAGTGGACGTAGACTATGGAGTGGAAGTACACTATGGGAGTGGACGTAGACTATGGGAGTAGAGGTACACTATATACACATAATTAAGCATATTGTAGAGATTCTCTATAAAAAATGGAGTACCATAGACACTAGAGAAATATGGTTGAGTTGGCTTTTTTTGAGTATGAGGTGATCTGCTGCTCTGTGCAGTGCTGGACTTACCCTTCCAACAAGTCAGCCATAACTCTCCCATAAAAGCCGTAAATATACTTAAACAAAGTCAAAAACACCTCTTACTTCAACCCTAAATCCAAAAATCAAGCAAAAGGGCCAATTCCCATCTTTTCCTGTTTTTTTTTTTTTTTTTTTTGCTATCCTTATCATATTTCTGGTGTACGGAGGTGCAACCCACCTTCTCTCGTCACCTCAACTGTTCCTGCTACACCCGTGCCTCCACTCCACTTGTTGCTCCACTCCACTCCCTTCAATACACCATACACCCCGTTCTGTACCCCCGAAATCCTGCATTCTGAATGACCGTGACCTTTTTCCCGGGAGACGTCAATTCGCCGGCGTGCGTCGACCAAATCCAATGGAAAAACCACCGTCTCGTGGTGTACGGGTCTGGCAACAACGTCATCATCCATTCCATGACTTACGCCACTTCCACTTGCACTCTGCTGGCGTCTCCGAGTCTCCAGACTCTATATGCAGACCGGGATGTGACTGCTGTTGCCATCAATGGGGAGACTGGCCTAATTTGTGCTGCATATGGCCCTGAAATTGTCTTACTACGTCCTGTTAACGAGTACATGTCTATTCCTAAATGGCAGGAAGCCACCCGGGTCTTTCCAAGCCATTTGGAAGGGCGGGAGGGGAAGATTATGGAAAGTGTGTCGAATCACGTGCAGAGTCACGTGAACGATAACGTGACCTCTTCTGTGCAGGACATTTCCATTTTATGTGCACGGTGGGCTCCATCGGAGTCGGAACTTGTGGTGGGCACTGGAGATGCCATTTACCTTCTCCATGTTGAAGCTGATTATGCCCAGGTGACTGTATCGTGTCGGTGGCACAAACTGGCGCCCAGTGCAGTGGGAATGGTGGATATTTCACCAGATGCAAGCAAAATAATCGCCTATAACACGCAGCTGCTCGACCATTTTGCCAAGGTGTGGATGAGGATCACGTACGGTGAAAACACGCTTTTTGAATTGGCGTATGCAGACCATGGGCCGGAATTATGGCTTGTGGACTTCAAATGGCGCCGTCGTGCGGTGGACAAAACAGCCGGCATGAATCTCCAGGCCATGGCCAACATCCGGGACCTCCGGACCTTCATGCCAAACTTCTCCGGGTCTGAGGAGAACTGCATCTTGTACACCGTGACCAGTGACCACGTGCTTCATGTGTGGGCCACTTGTGACTTCAACGGGCACAATTACCTTAAGTTGTGGGCTCGCTTGGAGTTGCCCGAAAAGGTTGCCGACTACCGGGCGTGCATAGTACTCGAAACGGGTGATGCTGGCTCGGATCTTTTATTGGTGGAAGGCCAGGCCGAGTCGTGTCTTGTCCAAATCCACAACTTGAACCATAACCCGCCAAATGCCGTGGCTTTCGAGGAAGTGGCCCGGTTTCCTACGGAGGTTACGTGCTTACCCAGCCGGGGGAACCTTGATACCCGTACCTCCCTCTCTCCAGTCGAGCGCATTCGTATGGACAACTGCTTCATTCGGTGTTCGGATGCAGTGTTCCAAAACGGCAATGTGTTTTTTATATGCAGTGACGCCATCAAAAAAACGTTACGGAGTGTGCAACTCGAGCTCTCAGACCCCAAACGGCCTCTGGTTGTTTTGGAAGAGAAGTTTCTGGGCCACTCCAAATCCGTCACCAAACTCTTCACCTCCTCGACTTCCTATTCGGATAATATCATGCTTAGTGTGCTGCGCTTCGGCAACGAGAACTATATTTGGGAACCTGTTCCGGTACAGAAAAGAAATAATGGTGAGGATCATTCTTATAAGGAGGAAACCATTGCCATCAGCAAGCGTTTCCGTCTAAATCTTGGAAAATCTGGCGATTTTGGCGAAAAAGAACGGCTGTCCTGCATATACAGCGCAGTCTTGATCAACGACATTTTCCCCTCCAAAACCTCCAGGCGTCATCTTGCTGTGACTATTGAATCAGGAGGATACATTAGCTTCTGGGATTGCGATGGGGCTTCCCAGGATGAACTGGATGCATGGTTGATCCTGCGTCTAAGCGTGGAGCATGAACAGGACCGGCTTGAAGCGACTCCGCAGGCATTTTTCCTGGAGAAAATCAGCCCTTCTCTTTTCATCATCATTGCTGTTTATAGTCCAGTGATAACCAAGGCATGGAGAGTTGAGTGTGCGCAGGACAAAGGTGATAAAAATGGACAGGAAGAATATGGGCTGGGCAGAAATCGGATGCCGCTTCTCTTTTCGGCAAAACCAGTTGAAGAGTTCCAGATCGAGCCGATCGTATGCACTCCGTTCCCCGGAGAGTACGGTCCTTCGCCCAAAGTGTCGAACATCTCGACGTTTTTGGAAAAAGACCTTTCGGTGATCGACAAAAACGGTGTTCTCCGCCTCCTCGCAGTGGAATACCTGGAAAACACCGTCAAATGGAGACAAACGTGCGAGATCCACACCAATCTCCAGAACCCCACGTTTATCCACGGAGCCTCAGTCATAGGCAAATTGGCCATCATTGACGGCATGCAGTTGACGATCTGGGACTGCACAAGTGGGGTTTTGGAGTACTCCGAGACATTTGCAGCCGAATTGGGCCCACCACGTGACCTTGACTGGACGTTTATGGGCGATACCCGGTCCACCACATACGCCATTTTATCTGTGGGATTCTCCCGGGTCGTGCTCTTATATACACAGCTCCGCTACGACTATACGAACCGCATCCCCACATTTGCGGTGGTGAAAAGGATAGACATCTCCAATTATACGGAGCATGAGATTGGCGACCTGGTGTGGCTTGATGACCATTACCTTGTGATTTCCAGTGGAAACCAGTTTTTTATTGAAGATGGAAGAGTCAGTATTGGGAACGGGACTTCGCCCATCGATGCTACTGTGCAGGAACTCCTAGGTTTCAAGAGAGACTCAGAAAAGAATGACCAAAGAGAAGGTGGAGGAGACAGAGGAAAACGGAGTGGAAGGGACTTGGCACTTTCGGAGGTGGTGCGTATACTTAATGGCCCTTTGGCAGTGTACCACCCCCAGTTTTTGATCCAGGCCCTTCTCATGGATGAAGATGTGCTTGTGAAGAACATTTTGGTTCGGTTATTGCGTTTTCTCCGGCAAAATCGGCCCATTTCCTGGAATTTGGACCTCGAGGCTGGGGACATCTTGTGTATGCAAGACACAGTCTCCAGTGCCAGTTCAAGTCCCAGTTTGAAAGCCGGTTCTGATGACGATGTCTTCTCGTCTTTTGGTGAAGCAGTGGCTCGGCTTCTCCTCACAAAACTCTCCTCCGTTTCTCTCCCCTTGATCACCCGCCACCAACAAATCACCTTGACGAATGTGATCAAGGTGGTCCTGCATGCAGAGCAGTACCGGACGTCGCTCGATGCCAATGGCCTAAAGTTCGTGTACTCGTTCGGGCTTTTCCAGAGCTCGCCTAAAAAGAAGGCCTTGAATATGCGAGACGTTTCGTGGGCCCTCCACAGTGACCAGAAAGAAATGCTTTTTGGGCTCTTGCAAAACGTCTACCACCGCATGACCTGGAGCACTATATGCACCACCGGAATTGTGTACTGGGTAGACCGGATCCGGCTCGGCAAAACGCTTGAGTCTGTGGCTCAAAACGAGTTCGCCGACTCCAGAGATCCTTCAGGAAGAGTCTCGGTGCTATACCTTGCTCTCCGCAAGAAAAAAGTGTTGGTAGGGCTCTGGAATACGGTGACGCATGGAGAGCGAGCCAAAATGCTCAAGTTTTTGGGCAACGATTTTTCCGAGCCCCGGTGGAAATCTGCAGCGGCCAAAAATGCTTTCGTCCTATTGGGGAAACACCGGTACTTGGATCTGGCGGCGTTTTTCTTGTTGGCAGATCAGATCTACGACTGCTGCATGGTGTTGTGTAACAAGGTGCAGGACATTGAGTTAGCGTTGGCGGTGGCCCGGGTTAATGACGAGAGTGCTTGTGTGCAGGCCATCATAGAGCAATATGTTCTTCCTGGAGCTGTGGAGCATGGCGATCGGTGGATGACGTCATGGGCTTTTTGGCAGATGAAGAGAAAAGCTTGGTCTATTCAGGCATTGCTTCATACGCCGCATGCCTGTGTGCAGGACCACCTTTCTGAATTCAGCGACCGGTTCCAAACTGACTTCCAGACGCTTCGTTTTGTTCCGGAAAGTTCTAGTTTTCTTAGGGATGACCCTATGCTTGGCGTGCTCTACTCAAATTTAAGACTGGCCAAACAAACGTATCTTGAAGGAGCCATGGAGGTGTCAGCACAAACGGAATTTGATTTCGTGATTAAACTCGCCAATATCTACTCGCGCATGGGGTGTGATTATCTTCTGGTGATGTTGTTGACACGGTGGCAGTTTTTGGCGGAGAAAACGGAGAAAGTGGTGGCCCACGAGGCGTTCCTGGAGTTTTCGGCCCGGAAGAACTTGGCTCCGGTATCTCACGATGCAGGATTTGCTGAGCCAGACATGAGTGCTTTTGACTTTGGGTTCTAGGGTCCCAAATAAGTATATGAAACACGATCTACGCATTATTACTTGACCATGGTACTAACTAATTTGTAGTAGTGCACTGTGAGTACTGTGAGTACTGTGATTTGAGTGCGCGCAAAAGAGTGCGCGCAAAAAAATTCGAACCCCACCCGGGACTCGAACCCGGAGTCTTCCGCTTAGGAGGCGGATGCCTTAACCATTTGGCCAGAGGGGCTAATTACAAATTGTTACTGCTAGGGCACGTACATCAAAATGCAAAAGCATAGGATTTGCATCCATGCCTTTGTTGCAACCATAAATTTTGGAGGCCATGGGATAGAAAACAGAGAGTCTTGGGGTTTTCTGAGGGAGCGCAGTATCAAAAAAAAGGTAGTGTGGAACACAGATTCATTAGTATTAGTTTAGTAAAGTCCACTAGTGTCTAGACCAGTAGTACCTTTCTAGCACTATATAGGGCTAAAAAAGACTACAAGGCTTATCAATCTATAGTCCATAAAATTAACGAATGAATAGTCCATAGTACTGCATACAACCAGTGGACTATACTCATAATAATAAGCACAGTCTATAGTCTAGTCTAAAACTAAACTACTCTATAGTGCCACACTCCCAACTACTCCATAGTGTACAGTCTATACTTTCTATGCTCTACATAAACTGCTGTAGTCTATACCCTATACCCATAACTACTAACTAAGTAGTATACAGTCTATCGTATTAGCCAATCTACTACTAGTGTGTACCATAACTAGTGTGTACCATAACTAGTGTGTACCATAACTAGTGTGTACCATAACTAGTGTGTACCATAACTAGTGTGTACCATAACTAGTGTACAAGACTATTAGGTTCCACACCATAGAGGAACAAGTGGATTTCACTAAACACTTTTTAATGCAATGCGTAGCATATACAAGTTAGATCCACCTACTTTTGGATTCGAGCTCACACCACACCGTAACTCCCAGCAGCTTAGATCCTTGCACTTTCCATAAAGGTCAAACGATACGGTGGTCCATAAATGTCTAGCAATAAGGCAGTACTAGTGTTGTTGATGTTGGGCAGTACTGTTATATGTTAGAATTACAGAGTGGAGATTGAAGAATTAGGGAGTGAAGATTGAAGAATTACGAAGTGAAGATTGAAGAATTACAGAGTAAAGACTATAGAATTACAGAGTGAAGATTGAAGAATTACAGAGTGAAGATTGAAGAGTTACAGAGTGAAGACTAAAGAATTACAGAGTGAAGATTAAAGAATTACAGAGTGGAGATTAAAGAATTACAGAGTAAAGATTGAAGAATTACGAAGTGAAGATTGAAGAATTACAGAGTAAAGATACTATCTTCTTTGAGTATCCTTTTATGAGTATCGAGTTTGTCCAATTACCATTTCAAGGAATGATCAATTATAGTAATTGCAATACCCTGAATACCGGAATGAAGTGTATTCATGTCCTGTTTTAATGAGTCGTAAAAAGAAGTCGTATAAATATGTTGCAAAGCGTCGTTAATACGAAACTTGTTGCAAAAACGAATATAGGGATTGCAAAGGAGTATCAAAGAAATACCAAAGAAGTCTCAAAGGAGTTTCACAGCAGTTTGAGCATGACTGCCATGTAAAAGCGTTGATATTTGAGGCAATTAACTGTGTTTCAAAGAATTTTCCAGTTCCAAATGAGTTCCAAATGAGTTCAAATGTGTATCACTCGTGTATCAAAGGAGTTTCATATTTTCTTTCAAATGAGTTTGAAGTTTCAAAGAATTACCAAGTAAAGACTAAATAATTACGGAGTGAAGACTCAAGTACTACCAAGTAGAGACTCAAGTACTACCAAGTAAAGACTCAAGTACTACTGTATAGTGAGTCATAGTGGCTCCTGGTATAGATTCTTTTATAACTTGGGCAGCTCTCTTCTCAGATAAAGCTTTATAATTATCTCCACACACAGGTGTTTTGAAGTGCTATCTCTGCAGGAGTAGTTGAGCTTGTAGAGATTGTTTGGAGTCTGGATCCATAAAAGATGGGGCCATCTGCAAGCATTACAGGAAACCTGTAGTAGATTTAGAATTTGTGTTAGGTTCTGAGCAAAGTCTGAGTCACTATATGCAACAAGTGTATCAGTCATACTGCTTTTAAATAATTCCATAATGTGAGGTTCCACAAAGGTACCGAAGTACTCGTTTTGCATGGTTCAAGTGTTTTGTAGTAGGTCTTCAGAGGTATCTGGAGTCTTATAGCGAGTATAATATTGAGTCTTACAATGAATATAATATTGAGTCTTATAGCGAATATAATATTGAGTCTTACAGCGAATATAATATCAAGTCTAAAATTTTTAGCTGCATAAAGCAACTTGCCACTTTGACTACGCTATTGCCAACCACTTCGCCCACGAGTTCAAAAGCAGATACAAGACTGACGTCAGAGAGAACCCTAAGGTTTTCTACAGAGTGCTTGTGGCTCCCAAGAAGGTTTAGAAGGTTAAGAAGGTTAAGAAGGTCTTGTCTGCCAACACCCAGGCTCCATCAACTTTGAGTCTCTTATGAACGATGTTGACGTGTGTGCATCTTTGACCAGAGAGGAGTTGGAGGAGTTTGTTAAGCCATTGTTGGACAGAATCAACCAATCGAAGTTATTTTGAAGGATGCTGGTTTTGCTGCTGCAGACCTCGATCCATTGAGGTTATTGATGGATTGTCTGACATACTAGGAATATACTGCACGCCACTCACTCCACTAAATTATTCTCCACTCCACTAAGTTATACTCCACTCCACTAAATTATACTCCACTCCACTAAATTACACTCCACTCCACTAAATTATTCTCCATTCCAATATTATATAGTCCATAATGACTTATACTCTACACTGCTAAAACGCTACTTTTATAATTATATAATTATTCTATCGTACTGTATACCAAAGTATACGTTAGTGCTAGTACTACTCACTCTACTATATTACTCTATCTTAACCAGGACCTTTCTGATCACATGATCTTCAGGTAATGTTAATAGCCCAGGATTATAGGACACCAGTTCAACCTATGTTTTGGTATATATTAATATACAGGGATGTGTAAGTTTTAGTTCAACCTATGTTTTGGTATATATTAATATACAGGGATGTGTAAGTTTTATTTCAACCTATGTTTTGGTATATATTAATATACAAGGATGTGTAAGTTTTACCTTACAAGACCAAAGTCCTATGTGAGGGGCCACTGCACTCTTATACTTTTCTGTTCTTCTAAGGTCTGCACAACCTTCTTGTTCAAGGTGTGCACCGCCCTATTGCCTTTCATTTAGATTACTTAACACCATTTGTACCTTTATAGTAAGTACATCAGGAGGTTCTTTCAATAACCATGAAGTGCAGTCCAGGGGAATATACTGTTATTCATTATGCATGAAGTGCATAGTCTCATCAAGGTATTTGAATACTTGAGGAGTTACGTGAGCTGTTGTGATGGTGTGTTGTGGTGGTGTGTTGTTTCTAGTCTGTTGTTACTAGTCTGTTGTTTCTGGTGTGTTGTTTCTAGTCTGTTGTTACTAGTCTGTTGTTTCTGGCTGGCTGTTTCTGATTTTTGACAAACACTAGAAATTTAAACAGTATATGGACGAGACCTTCTTATATAGACTTCTCTAGCTTTCCTAAACCTTCTCACCAAGAATGATGTGAGACTTGGTGTTAAAAACCAGCAATGAAAAGAGTGCACTCTGATAACCACGGCTGGCTGGTTAGCCAGCCATCTGTTTTTCCTGAAGCAATCAATTGTGGTTACAATGAATGCCGTGATGAAGGAAGAATCTCCAAATATATAAAGGGGACTTCGCCCCCCCTTTTATTAGAAGTATAGAAAAACCAATATATATCAACTGCTCGGAGGAATACCAAGATGCCTCCAAGAACCAGACCCACCAAAAGATCTCGTATTGATAATACTTCAATGAGCACCGACAACTCTTCTCCTCCTCCTGAACTAAACACTTCCCCTAAAGTGTTTACATATCTTGATGAGACTATGAGGTCAATATCTTATAGTATGAATCATCCACTGGATATCACTCCCTGGTTAATCACAGGTCCTCCTGGTGCCGCAACCGTCGTTGCGGATCTGGCGTTATCTTCTTTACACATAGGTGTCCTGCATACAACATGGCCCCGAAGTACCTTGCCTCCGTTAATGCTAGGTACTTGTTGAAAAATAGTGTATTGATTAAGGGTAGTATTAATAGAATGTGTAGTATTTTTAAATTGTGTAGTATAGATTGTGTAGTATAGATTGTGTAGTATAGAATGTGTAGTATAGATTGTGTAGTATAGATTGTGTAGTATAGATTGTGTAGTATAGATTGTGTAGTAGTGTTATGTTCGAGTTACTACAGGTAGTCTGGCACTATGTTCATTCGCTGAAGGTTCCTCAAAAAGAGAACTTGAGCTTCTTATATAAAAGAGAAAGGGTCTCTGCGGAAAATTCAGCAGAGCTCATTGTTCTAGCACATTCAAAAAGTCATCATGGTAACTCGCAAAAATGACTGGTACGCAAAAATGGTACGCAATAATGGCTGGTACGTACACGATTGCTGGAAGAAAGCTCATAATAGCCGTTGTTATTAGACAGCTTTTCTCAGAATTTTTCAATACGTAGAGATGCCAAGGTGGATCTAACAGAATGTCACAGAATGTCACAGAATAACAGAATGTCACAGAATAACAGAATGTCACAGAATAACAGAATGTCACAGAATAACAGAATGTCACAGAATAACAGAATGTAACAGAATGTAACAGAATGTAACAGAATGTGTTAGAACCACCATATGCAAGGCCCCGTCTATAGAGGATCCATGAACCTACTCTGTCCGAACGTAATAATGGCCATTCCAAACTCAGTGTCATAACCATCAATGCAAGAAAAGCTATGGCCCTTTAGAATATTCTGGAACAATCCTCACCATTGTTCTGGTGGAGATTTCGGTGCCACGTTTCTCTCAAAGTAAATAAGCCGAATAAGAGTCCCAGCGTTCCTATGAACGTCTACGGTCATGATAAGGATGACAATTACTTAGATGAGAGATTGCTAAGAGTCTATCAAGAACTACTCGGATCAGACAACTGGTTGGCGTACATCAGTTGCCCAGACATCGCATACAGTGTGAGCAAATTCCGGTCATACACCAAAAAAAACCACTGAAACAGACCTCATACACCAAAAAAACCACTGAAACAGACATCATGCAGCTTCAAAAATCATGGGCATACATAATGGATACGCAAGACTGGCTAATCACCATCCCAAAATATTCCCCGAACAAAGTGAAGTTGTATGCGTTTAGTGGCGCATCCTTCACCAGTAAAGAAAACCGAAACTCCAACAGACGTCTTCGTGTACGACGGTTTGCCATATTTTGGATCTAAGAAGCTGAATTGGTGACGATAAGTACGTTTGAAGCTGAGTACATGGAGCTAAGTACGATATTAAAGAACTCTTCTGGACAGTAAAGGACATTAAGGAACTCTTCTGGACAATGAACCTTTTCCTCTTTTGAGGAACCATCAACGAGCAAAGTTTTCGTAAAACATAATGTATTAAAGAACATAACAGAAAGTGCTTTATCAGAGTTTCATGGATGGCCATTCCAAGACAGTTTGACTTGGAAACAAAAACAAAGCGCTGTTCCTATACATTCAAAACTTTAATTCTCATTGGAAGATTATGCTAGCCACTACCATGCCGTGTCGCCGGAAAGAAACAAATCTATACCTAAAAAGACGAGCGCCTGCATATAGCGTATACGCCTGCATATACTCTGTCAATTAACAATTTCTAATGGTGCCCTTTACAGCATGGTAAAACATCCCAAAAAGTTCTTAATCAATCTTCTGGACTGCTATTTTCCATATCTATAGCTAAAACCTTTTTCTTCTCCTTCGCTGATTTTTTACGTCCAGTTGCAACTTTATATTATCACACAATTGCTGCGAAAAATTGCAAAATATCATGGCACTGCATTCACTCAGAATCTAACATGAAATTCCCTAGCCATTAATTTATCATTGTAATCAAGAAAAAGAATTGATAATATCAGGTGAATATTTAAGACTGTATTATTAAAATTATCCATATTATAATATCAAATGTGTAGAAGATAATTAGACAAGGGGCCGTGCTCGTAACCACCAACCACCAATCACCAATCACCAATCACCAATCACCAATCAGCAATCACCAATCACTAACCACTTATTATAATCACTCACTAGTACAGCGGCTCAGTAATATAGAGTACTCGGTAAGGCAGGAGTAGAATGGGGAGTACTCGGTAGGGCAGGAGTAGGATGGGGAGTATGCAGGAACAGTATAAGGTCTAAACCAAAGAAGGAACTTTCAACCTGTGTTTTAGTATATTTATTGATATGCAGCGATACTAAGCTGTACATTACAAGACCAAAATTCTACATGAGGCGTGAGGCAGGAGAGAGGCCTGCACATAGCACATTACTGGTCAGCATTAAACACACACGAAGTACGCTGTGTTGAGTTTTCGAATTCTTTAGGCCCATGATTTATGCGACTATTCTGTACTAGGAAGTCTGTGATACTGTGGTCACTAGTCATACCGTTTTTGAATGAGTGGAATGCCCTCTATATATACTTGGGATTCCCTAGACTCCTTGCTTTTGGGTGAGGACTTGGTGATCCATTGTCTTAAGTCAAACCCGACTCCTCCCGACTCCTCCCGACTCCTCCCGACTCCAAGTCCCAGTTACAAGACTAGTGTGCACTCATGCATTCGTTGGAACATTATGAAGCTTGTCCCTTTATGCAAATCCCCGGGACTGCAGGTATCTCTTTTCTTCATACACGGCCAGGACATTTCACATGTTCAACAGGACCACTATAGTGTATAGACTAGTCCAAGGACAATTTACCACGGTGCTACACTGTGACTATACTACTATAGTATACTACTATACTACTATACTACTATACTACTATACTACTATACTACTATACTACTATACTACTATAGTATACTACTATACTACTATACTACTATAGTATACTACTATACTACTATACTACTATACTACTATAGTATACTACTATACTACT
Organism: Metschnikowia borealis; assembly: GCA_002374385.1. Taxonomy (NCBI): domain Eukaryota; kingdom Fungi; phylum Ascomycota; class Pichiomycetes; order Serinales; family Metschnikowiaceae; genus Metschnikowia; species Metschnikowia borealis. The sequence continues at coordinate 23,634 of NKZC01000222.1, forward strand.
ATAATACACTATGACTATGACTATACCATGACTTCTATAATACACTGACTATGACTATACCATGACTTCTATAATACACTATAGTAGATCCACTGTAGATATGATACTACCCATAGAGGTATTATGGAGCCTACGTCGTCTTCTCGTAAAAATGGCCAGGCCGTCATCGTACAAGTGCTATGATGGGTATAAGAACATTCTAGAACAATTGTGCCTATTGCTCTGGTGAAGCGGGAGTTTTGAGCCACGTTTGACACACTAAAATAGTACGCACATGCGTCTGAGGAATTAAGCAATTTGCAATTTCAGCAATTCAACCTGACAATTTTAAGCAATTTAAGCAATTTGCAATTTAAGTAATTTGCAATTTAAGTAATTTGCAATTTAAGTAATTTGCAATTTAAGCAATTTGAAATTTAAGTAATTTGCAATTTAAGCAATTTGAAATTTAAGTAATTTGCAATTTAAGCAATTTGATATTTTAGCAATTTGCAATTTCAGCAATTCAACAATTTAAGCACCGTCACCACATTTTGTACTACCTTCTAGTTCATGTCTCCATATTGCCTTATGATATCCTATCCATCCACACATGCTGCATGTCTCTAGAACTATAATGTCTCTAGAACTATAATGTCTCCAGAACTATACGCATGGTTTTTATTACATGAATACAGCTTCCAACCTACTAGTTACGAACTTAAATTGGAGCCCTTCAGAGGAACCCCAGACACTAGTGTCATCTTGAACTTGATTAGAATGTATAGTACATGAAAAATACTACTAAACGTAATGACTGAACTGACCTTCTCGGACATACACTGACCGTCTTATTTCTCTCTATGTACGGTACAATGTACATGAGTATTAAGTATGGTAAGTCATGGAATGGTACATTGCAGATGAGTATACTTGAGTATGGTAGGTATATGGTGTTTCTGGCCACTACTAGTGACTACTAGTGACTATTGACTATTGAACTGACCACTTAAACTGACTACTACTGGCTATTAACTGATATTTTACCAATTCAACAATTCAACAATTCAACAATTCAACAATTTAAAGGTAGCGAAATAAATTTACTACTGGTCGATTATATAAAGTACTGTTTTGGACTCTGTCTTGGATTCTTATAGGACTGTCACGTTTGTTCCAAAAGTTCAGGTGTTATTTCCTTAGTTACTTTTCCGTGCTTGAACTCAAACGCTCCTCATCCTCCTGAGTATTGTCTCCCTCTACCTCCAGCTCCAGCTCCAGATTTTCTCCCAGATTTTCTCCCAGATTTTCTCCCAGATTTACTTCCAAACCAGTACCCTTTTCATTGGCCTCTGGAGGAGTCAAGAAGTATATGTCCAAAGGAGAACACTTGACGGCATCTGTTTTGGATACATTGTTTGCAGTCATAGGGAAGAAGCCGAGAGGAGACGTACAGCGGCTCATACGGAGATTCAACACCCTGGAGTGCTCATCCAACTGGAGCTTGAACGGCTTGATGTACTTCTTGTTACCGATAGCAAGATAATTGTCGAGTCTTCCAAACACTCTGGGGGGTGTTTCGCTCATACTAGTGGCTACTCCATTATTCAAGATGAACAAAGGAGCTTGCGGAAACCTATTGGTATGGGCATCCACAAGAGTCATGAGACCGATGTCGGGGGTACTCACCACCTTGAGCCGTTCGTATGAGCCGTTGACTTTGGCGTAGAATGTTCCTGCAGAATCGACCGTAGCTGCTGCTAAGATAAAGGCCTGGAGCAGCTGAAGGGGGTTCATCTTAGCTGGTTTTCCTAATTAGTGGGTTTTCGTTGGTTTTCCTAATTAGTGGGTTTTCGTTGGTTTTTCTAATTAGTGGTTTTTCCTTGGCTTTTCTAATCAGTGGTTTTTCCTTGGTTTTTCTAATTAGTGGTTTTTCCTTGGCTTTTCTAATCAGTGGTTTTTCCTTGGTTTTCCTAATTAGCGCTTTCCTTGGCTTTTCTAATCAGCGCTTTCCTTGGTCTCCCTAATTAGCACGTTATCCCTGGTCTTATTGGTCTTATTGGTATTCTTGGTTGGTGGTTGGTCCTCCTAATGGTACCGATAATTTCTGCGGAAAAAACCCTTTTTATAGTCCCAGTAAAGAGACTACAAAGGGGAACGACAGGTGGCTTTAAAAATCCTAAAACATAAAACCGGAATTTAAGCTTTGGGTATAGTGAGAACGTCGTGGAAAGGAGAAGTGGATGAGCCCTAAGAACCTACTGTGCTGATGCTTCCAGTACCTCACATGTACCAGGCATATTCCCGTCTCCACAAAATAGTACTTCGTAGTAACTAAGAAATACTGTATAGTGCTATCGTTGGAGTCTCGGGCTGGCCAAGGTGCCGAGACTAAATACAGTGCAACAATGGAAACACCAAGTAGGCTGAGTATTAATATATGCACGCGTGGATGACATTGACCCAGATGACATTGACCCGATTGACCCGATTGATTTGATTTACTTAGAATGACTTAGATTGACTTAGATTTACTTAGAATGACTTAGAATGACTTAGAATGACTTAGAATGACTTAGAATGACTTAGAATGACTTAGATTGACTTACATTTACTTAGAATGACTTACATTAACTTAGATTAACTTACATTTACTTAGATTAACTTAGATTGACCTTAGTGTGGCTTCTTTTCAAACATAAAGTTTCAACAGATTCTTGCCCATTCTTTAGTATCTTCGTCGATGACTCAGGAAGAGGAATCGGCCAACAACGCTATAGTTACCAGAGCATAGCTTTTCGACTATGGGCTCAATGGCTTTTTTCATAGCCTCGAGGTCTTTGGGCATGCTGGAAAAAAACTAAGTCACCAGCACAGAGTGTAGACGAAGGTGCCAGTGTTATGTGATGGTATACAAGTTAAGGTCCTCAGTATATAGTGTGTAGGGCGGTGCGCATTGAAGTGTGACCTCGCCCCAGGCCACATTAAGCTTCCAAGTAATCAATCCGTCTAACAACTTACTGATATTCAAGCTTTTCTTCGGAATGGTTTTGTTTCATGTTACAAACTGAAGTAACATATTTCACTCATCATTTATTTTGGCTTTTTGTCGTTTTGATTACCTCATTGACTCATTGACTCTTTGACTACTCTTTTTTACTCCTTGTATTACTTGTTTTGTTACTCCATTGTTGTATTCTTGTTTAGATTCTTGCTCTGCTTACTATGTTCAATTCCCGATGTTTTTCAGAGGGAGAATCCGGCTACTCTAGTAGTTGGTGGAGTCAGCATATCCTAGTTTTGTTGCTAGGTACAGGAAGACCCTACACATTCATCCTGGTAACTTCACATTCATGCTGGCACCTCGGGTTTACCTCATTCATCTTGGCTACTTAAAACAACGAGAGGAGTGGCACAGTGGAAAGCCCATTATTAGGATTAAACAGAGCAGGCTTGAAATACAGAAAAAATAGAATACTAGCTATGGTGGATCCAACTAGCACTTTGTTTTTACTGGCGAACTATTTTGGTAGCACTAGTTAAACTGCGGCAACGGTGACTAGTGGTATNTTTTTACTGGCGAACTATTTTGGTAGCACTAGTTAAACTGCGGCAACGGTGACTAGTGGTATGTGTGGTAGTGTGCAAGATCCAGATGGCATATGAGGAGATTGTACGTGGAGACCAATTGATAGATGTGTTGAAACTGACTGCAGACAACAGAATCTCTATGATTGACCTTTCCAGTGCAGATGGAGCAGATACTATTTTATTAGATCTGGTTAATAACCTTTTCAGCATTCGCTTGAAGCGCGACTGGTGTAAGTTCAATTCTTTCCGAAGGCAAAAGTTACTAGACTAGTTATTGAGGCACACTATCATTGGTTACAGAACCAGCAAGCACGACTGGATTAGGTATTGAGTCGAGTAGGTA
>NKZC01000151.1:0-39524 GCA_002374385.1 Metschnikowia borealis
GATGGATCATGGAGTATAGTGGGAAAGTTGGCCCCAAAGCGAAGTTGGCCCTTGTAGGCTGTCACGGGCCGACATATTATATGGTAATATTATGCAGTAGGTAATTCCATATTAAATACGATAGCGGATTTCTACACTGATTCATAGACTAGGTATTCGATAAGAATTTGATAATTTAAAATGCTATGACAAGAAGTTTAGCGGTGGTATTACTGAACTTCCATCATTAATGAATGTTGTTAAAGGTATACCTCGAGGTTTTCTTTAAACATCGAGCCTGACGCAAATTCTAAATCTACTACAGGTTTTCTGATAATGCTTGCAGATGGTCCCATCTGTTATCGATCCAAACTCCAAACAATCTCTACAAGCTCGACTACGGCCGCAGAGATGATAGCACTCCAAATTACCGTTGGTCAACTGGAGTGGATATCAAACCTACTTCAAGAACTAGGTCATAAACACAAGTGCACTTTGCTAGTATGAGTAAAAATACTTAGTATAAGTAAATATACTTAGTATAAGTAAATACACCTTAGTATAATTTAATATAAGTTAGTATAAGTAAATATACTTAGTATAAGTAAATATATCTTAGTATAAGTAAATTAACTTAGTATAAGTAAATATACTTAGTATAAGTAAATACCTCTTAATAAAAGTGAATACACCTTAGTATAATTTAATATAACTTAGTATAAGTAAATATACTTAGTATATGTTAGACCCACCATGGGTAAACACACTACCCATTGAGGTATTGCTCGAGCCTACGAATACCAATGACTCGTCCAACGCGTCATACCCCGTGACTTGGACTCATCCTCGTGACATGGGGTTTAGCTACCATGCTTCACTTCTCTGGTACCCACAGGTTAGCTATATAAGTACTCGGATTCCCACCTACTGGGAAATAATCGGCGAATAAATACACAAAACAAAGTACTGGACGTAACCAGACTCTAACAGTATGGAGTAGAGTAGTATAGAGTAGAGTAGTATGGAGTAGAGTAGATTATACTAGTAGAGTAGAGTAGTAGAGTATAGAGTATAGAGTAGAGAGTATAGAGTATAGAGTATAGAGTAGAGAGTATAGACTATAGAGTATAGAGTATAGAGTAGAGAGTATAGAGTATAGAGTAGAGAGTAGAGTATAGAGTAGTAGAGTAGTAGAGTATACAGTAGTAGAGTAGATTATACTAGTAGAGTAGTACACAGTAGTAGAGTAGTAGAGTAGATTATACTAGTAGTAGTAGTAGAGTAGATTATACTAGTAGTAGAGTAGTAGATAGTATAGCAGTATATTAACTAGTAGAGTATAGAGTAGTAGAGTAGTAGAGAGTATAGAGTAGTAGAGTAGTATAGTAGTATAGATTACACTAGTATAGTAGTAGAGAGTATAGAGTAGAGAGTATAGAGTATAGAGTAGAGAGTAGAGTATAGAGTAGTAGAGTAGTATAGTAGTATAGATTACACTAGTATAGTAGTAGAGAGTATAGAGTAGAGAGTATAGAGTAGTATGAAGTATAGAGTATGGATTACACTACTAGTAGTAGAGTAGTAGATAGTATAGCAGTAGATTATACTAGTAGAGTATAGAGTAGCAGAGTAGTAGAGTAGTAGAGTACACAGTATACAGTAGTAGAGTAGTAGAGTATACAGTATACAGTTGTAGAGTAGATTATGTAGCATAGAGTATAGAGTAGAGTAGATTATGTAGCAGATTATGTAGTCGAGTTTTAGACCCACCATGGGTAGACACTACCCAAAAGTATTTATTCGACCCTACGAATGCCAATGACTCGTCCAACGCGTCATACCCCGTGACTTAGACTCATCCATTCATCTTACCTCGTGACATTACGTTTAACCACCATACTCCACTTCTCTGGTACCCACAGGTTAGCTACATATGCTATGATATAAGCTGAGATCCAGCTTAGAGTTCCTCCAGTGACCTATGAAAGCAACAAACTGTCAATTATATCCAAATGAATTAGCAACAAGGTGATTATCTATGAACTCAACGCTGTCTATGGTGGACTCTGTCTATGGGTGTGGACTTTGTCTATAGTGGACTTTGTCTATGGTGGACTTTGTCTATGGATGTGGACTTTGTCTATGGATGTGGACTTTGTCTATGGATGTGGACTTTGTCTATGGGTGTGGACTACCACCATTCATATCCTTGAATACCATACTAACGTATTAGTCTAACAAGAGTTTCAAGACCAAGCAAAAGTTGGCTAAGCCCGCCAAGCAAAACAGACCTTTGCCTCAATGGATCAGATTGAAGACTGATAACACTATCACATACAACGCCAAGAGAAGACACTGGGAAGAACCAAGTTGCACACCACCTCGGATTCCTACCTACTGGGAATTCTTCGGGAATAAACATACAAAACAGAGTACTGGACGTAACCAGAATCTAACAGTATAATTTAATATAACTTAGTATAATTTAATACATCTTAGTATAAGTAAATATACTTAGTATAAGTAAATATACTTAGTATAAGTGAATATAACTTAGTATAAGTAAATCCTAGTATAAGTAAATTAACTTAGTATAATTTAATATAACTTAGTATAATTTAATATAACTTAGTATAAGTAAATATACTTAGTATAAGTAAATATACTTAGTGGACCCGTTACATAGGACTTTGGTCTTGTAAGGTACAATTACTGATCCCTGTATATTAATATATACTAAAACAAAAGTTGAATATAAGTAAATATATCTTAGTATAAGTAAATCTTAGTATAAGTAAATACACCTAGTATAAGTAAATACATCTTAATATAAGTAAATCTTAGTATAAGTAAATTAACTTAGTATAAGTAAATCTTAGTATAAGTAAATCTTAGTATAAGTAAATACATCTTTGTTAGATTCCGGTTTCGTCAGGTACTCTGTTTACTATGTTCATTCGCCGATGACTCCTCCAAGGGAGGAATCTAAGGTACTTAAATACTTTCAGAGGAGGGCATGTGACTTAGCACAAGAACAATAGCACTGAACGCCGTTACAACATTGTGCGAAGTTGGGCCTTAGCGTGTTGATATGGCTATTGTTAGGATTAGACAGATAGGGCTTGAGACCTCAATAGGTAGGACACTACCTGGTGGATCTAACAATGACAGTTTCATTATAGCAGTACTATTAAGACAGTACAACACACTACAAACAGTATACTCATTGGACTACTCTTGACTACAACTTGGTTGACTATAATTTGGTTGACTATAATTTGGTTGACTATAATTTGGTTGACTACAACTTGGTTGACTACAACTTGGTTGACTACAGCTTGGTCTGATTAAGGTGGGGAGATTTGCCCCATCATCTGATGTCACCGTAAACATCAAAGTACAGTCTTCCCAGATCTAAAAGACCAGTGAACCGATTCCTATTCAAGCACTGCATTTAAAGCACTTGCTCTTAGTATACGTGTATTGATGGTCACTCATACGACCATTCCTATTGATGCGATGCTGGGCGTTGCTGGCTTATCAACGACCCATTTTGTCTCAGTCTCAGTTTCTATCTTCAGATCCGGTCTTTGATCTCTCCATTATCTGTTCATATTCGACCTTCAATTGACCCAGGCCCGATTTCTGGACTAGGGCCCTAATCACCCTAACTTCATGAACCGTACAGACTTCTTAAGTCTCCTTTTAAGTCTTTAAACTTGACTCCTGACTCTGACTTAGAGACCACTAAGACTCTGATCTCAGACCTATATGACTTCTCAGGTTTGTCAGTCTCATTAGACCAGACTCCATTGAGACTCTTATCTCCATTTTCCATATTTCTAGCCGAAGCGAAGCGAGTCTAGTCTCTTTTCTCTCGGTTAGCCTTCTCTCTCGGTTAGCATTCCCTCTCGGTTAGCATTCCCTCTCGGTTAGCATTCCCTCTCGGTTAGCATTCCCTCTCGGTTAGCCTTCCCTCTCGGTTAGCCTTCTCTCTAGTCTAACCTTCTCTCTAGTCTAACCTTCTCTCTAGTCTAACCTTCTCTCTAGTCTAACCTAGCGTCGCTTCGCTTGGCTAACCTAGTCTGGCTTCGCAGTCTACCTGTACGGAGCATCAGCGTCGATACAGTACTGCAACTCCTGCTCCCACTTGTCGCCATTCTCCAACAACTTCTCCTTATTGTACAATAGCTCCTCACGGGTCTCGGTACTATACTCCACGTTTGGCGACTCCACGATCGCATCCACGGGGCACGACTCCTGGCAGTACCCGCAGTAGATGCACTTGGTCATGTCAATGTCGTACTTGTAGGTTCTTCTAGACCCGTCCACACGCTCCTCGGCCTCAATGGTGATGGCCTGCGCAGGACAAATGGCCTCGCACAACTTGCACGCAATGCACCGCTCCTCGCCACTGGGGTATCTGCGCAAAGCGTGCTCACCTCTAAACCGCGGCGAAATGGGCCCTTTTTCAAAAGGGTAGTAAATGGTGTAGGGGGAGCGGAAATACATTTCCATGCAAATGTACATACCACGGGCGATTTCATTAAGGAAAAAAAACTTGGTGGCCTTGGACAATGCTGACTCGCCACTTTCTTCCCAAGTCTTGGGGCGGGCTTGTCTGAACCCTTTGGGCCATACTGCCTGCGTGGACCCGCCGGTGGCCAAATACTGAGTGACGGGGGCGGCCACAGCGGGCTTGGCCAATTTGGCGCTACTGCTCATAGTACGGAGACTTCTGAGGGGGACCATGATGTGGGGGGATGAAGATAGTGTGGTGGTAAGATGGTGTGGTGGGGGTTTTTTTCCGCTGCCTTGGTAACGAGAAAACATTGGGTCGTGATTGGCCGCGCGACACCGGTACACCAACAAGTAGTCAAGCCGCACAGACCAGTACACCACAAGAGCGCGACCGCCACTACACCGAAAACCAGAGGTCAGTACACAGCTAGATCCGTACACCGCAACACCGAATTCCACTGTACTCTACTCACCTACTTACTACATGCTGCAGATAGATGTGGGAATGAAACCAGTTCCTAGGTAAACATCAGTGCCTCCACACTAATTAATGTTGGTGGGTCTGGTGTCGGGAGACATGTTGGTTTGTGCCTTCAGTTGACATTTGGGTACTCTTAATATTGACGTGTTTGTATTGAGGAGAGCCTCCACATGACCCAAGTCACGTGAGTGGCTACAGTCCCACAGAGACACCAAGAGTTATTCGGAGAAGCTTAATGGAGTGTGGGGCCCTCGGAATTGAGCATGAATGCGGGGGAAACACCCGTGCACCCGGCAACCTCAGCAGAAAAAGCACCAACGCAAACGACCTTTTTTTGCAGGGATTTTGATGAAAGTTGGTTGGATGGAATGCTGGAATTCCGGACTCTACAATGCATATTGTTTAGCTGAAAAATATTTTGTGGTGGACTTTTTGGAGGTTCTGTAGTTGGGCAATTCCGGTCAAGCTATCGCGCACCATATCAGGATCAGGGCTCATAATTATACATCATATATATATTAACTGAACATGGTAATGGGTCCGATTTTACTCCATGGTGGTTTGGAGAGTCGTGCATATAGCAACAAGCGGTTGACTAGATGACCCCGTTGTCAACTACTTAAGTGGCGCATTTTGCCTTTTCATCCTCTGGAGAACCGGTGAATGAACATAGTAAACAGAGTAAAGTGACGTAACTGGAATGTAAGGACCACTGAGTACTGTAGCCAAAATCCACACTCCATACCATAATATGTACTATACTATGCACTCCATACCATAATATGTACTATACTATGCACTCCATACCATAATATGTACTATACTATGCACTCCATACCATAATATGTACTATACTATGTACTATACTCTGTACTATGTACTATACTATGTACTATACTCTGTACTATACTATGTCTACACTATGTCTACACTATGTCTACACTATGTAGGTTTACAGTAAGTAGGTAGAGTTTGGGTGCAAACCTCGGAAGTTGCGGCAGCGAACGCGGGAAGACCCGTACACCCGGCAACCTCAGCAGAAAAAGCACCAACGCAAACGGCTCAATATTGGGTAGAAAATAGAGCAAATTGCGTTTTTGGAATCCTGGAATTCCGGACACCACAATCGCCTATTTTCAGCCATAAAGACTGCGTGTGTGTGGATTTAGACGTCGGCCTGGTTCTTTTCCGGCCGCAGTCCTGTATATTACAAAGTACTCCGAGGAATCATTAATGATATAGTAACAAGCATGCTACAATCTACACAGCACTGTTTCCGCTACTGCTACTACTAGCACAAACTTTACCCACTCACAAAACGTACTACCATGTACTATACTCTACTATACTATATACTATACTATATACTATACTATGTACTATACTATACTATGTACTATACTATACTATGTACTATACTATACTATGTACTATACTATACTATGTACTATACTATACTATGTACTATATACTGTTAGACCCACCATGGGTAAGCACACTACCCATAGAGGTATTGTTAGAGCCTACGAATGCCAATGACGTATCCAATGCGTCATACCCCGCGACTTGGATTGATACTTTCACCTTACCTCGTGACATGGCGTTTAACCACCATGCTCCACTTCTCTGGTACTCACAGGTTAGCTATGTAAGTACTCGGATTCCCACCTACTGGGAGTCCATCAATGAACATAACCCCAGTACTAGACTATAGACTAGAATAGACTATCGACTAGAATAGACTATCGACTAGAATACAGTATAGCCTAGGATACAATATAGACTAGAACACTATAGCCTAGAATACAATATAGAATATAGACTATAGACTAGAATACAATATAGACTAGAACAATATAGACTAGAATACGATATAGACTAGAACAATATAGACTAGAACAATATAGACTAGAATACAATATAGATTATAGACTATAGACTATAGACTACAGAGTAGACTGAGAAGTGTGAATATTCAGCAGTGAGATTTTATAGCAGTACAAACCTTATAGTAGTGTAGACTGTTAGATCCATTGTCGACAGGGCTCTGCCATTAAGCTTCCACTCCCAAAGTCATAAGCAGCTCCGTCTTCTACAGATACCAACGAACAGTGGAGATGTACCAATATACAGACCAAATTAGGCATAGGTAAAGAGTATGAGTATAGAGTAGACTATTCAGTTATAAAGAGAGTAGAGTAGAGTATAGAGTAGAGTAGTATACAGTAGTAGAGTAGATTATGTAGTGTAGTAGTAGAGTAGTACAGTAGTAGAGTATAGCAGTAGAGTAGTAGAGAGTATAAAGTAGAGTATATTACGTAGTATAGAGTATAGAGTATAGAATATAGAGTATAGAGTAGACTATACAGTTTTAAAGAGTAAATTATACTAGTATAGTAGTATACAGTAGTAGAGTAGTAGAGTAGATTATGTAGTGTAGTAGTAGAGTAGATTATGTAGTGTAGTAGTAGAGTAGTAGAGAGTAGTAGATAGTAGAGTACTATAGATTACACTAGTATAGTAGTAGAGAGTATAGAGTATAGAGTAGAGTATAGAGTAGTAGAGTAGTAGAGTATACAGTATACAGTAGTAGAGTAGATTATACTAGTAGTAGTAGTAGAGTAGATTATACTAGTAGTAGTAGAGTAGTAGATAGTATAGCAATATATTAACTAGTAGAGTATAGAGTAGTAGAGTAGTATAGTAGTATAGATTACACTAGTATAGTAGTAGAGAGTATAGAGTAGAGAGTATAGAGTAGTATGAAGTATGGTATTAGATTATACTAGTATAGAGTATAGAGTATAGAGTAGATTATGTAGTATAGAGTATGGATTACACTACTAGTAGTAGAGTAGTAGATAGTAAAGCAGTAGATTATACTAGTAGAGTGTAGAGTAGCAGAGTAGCAGAGTAGTAGAGTAGTAGAGTACACAGTATACAGTTGTAGAGTAGATTATGTAGTATACAGTAGTAGAGTAGAGTAGATTATGTAGCAGATTATGAAGTCGAGTGTTAGACCCACCATGGGTAGACACTACCCAAAAGTATCCTTCGAGCCTAAGAATGCCAATGACTCGTTCAAGGCGTCATACCCGTGACTTGGACTCATCCTTTCACCTTACCTCATGACATGGCTTCACTTCTCTGGTACTCACAGGCTAACTATATAAGTACTCGGATTCCCACCTACTGGGGATCCATCGGCGAATAAACATGCAAACAGAGTACTGGACATAGCCAGAATCTAACATATACTATGTACCACACTATGTACCACATTATGTACCATACTATATACTATACTCTACTATATACTATACTCTACTATATACCATACTATGTACTATACTATACTATACTATATACTTTATATGTACTATACTCTACTATACTATGTACTATACTCTACTATACTATGTACCATACTATGTACCACACTATGTACCACACTATGTACCATACTGGCTGTAGTGTGGCCGAATAAACTTTAATATACTCTATATACTATAACATAGCACTATTCGATGCCGAAGAAACAAAACGTATCAATAGGAAAACCACCATATTGGGAATCATAACCACACGTATAGAGAGAGTCACCTCAAGGGGCCTTTGACTATTCAATGTCGCGATTATACATCTACATATATTAGTAAATCAAACGGTTATGAGCACTGGCTATACTATATTATACTACTGCAGTGCTATTCTATGCTCATACACTCCTATTGTATACTCCTATTGTATATTCCTATTGTAGACTCCTATTGTATACTCCTATTGTATATTCCTATTCTATTACTTTACTCCTGTACTCCTATTCTATTACTTTTTTCTATTCTATTACTTTCTTCCTATTCTATTACTTTTTTCTATTCTATTACTTTTTTCTATTCTATTACTTTTTCCTATTAGTAAGACAAAGGAGGGTCATTACGACCGTCCGTTTTGGGACTACGATTACAGTTAAGGTGGCAGCCAGCCACTAAGACCAGTAACTACAGCCCGTAGGCTTGGCGACGCCGTTATCTAATACTATAGTTCAGATTCCTCCTTTTGAGGAATCATTGGCGAATGTATATAATACAGAGAGCACGTCACGTGTCAACAAGAATGTATAAAATGAGAATAAAAATGAGAATAAAAATGAGAATAAAAATGAGAATAAGAAATGAGAATAAAAATGAGAATATAAAAATGAGAATAAAAATGAGAATAAAAATGAGAATAAAAATGAGAATAAGAAATGAGAATAAGAAATGAGAATAAGAAATGAGAATAAAAAATAAAAATGAGAATAAGAATTGAGAATAAAAATGAGAATAAAAATGAGAATAAAAATGAGAATAAAAATGAGAATAAAAAATCAAGTGTTGGATCCACCATGGTTGCAACTACCTGTGGATGTTGAACCTGTGCTGGTCAACCAGAGGTTGAGCGGCCCCTTTGGCCTGTGGCGCGTTAGTACGTATCTTCTGGTACAGAGGAAATGAAACATGATTGGACTCCAACAACTCTATCACATGAGGAACTTTGGTATTCATATTTGTCATCTGTCTTGTAACTCTTCTTGCGGTGTAAAGTAGCGAGTCCGTGACTTTTGTTTCACAATTGATACCGCTCAGATCAGAGCGGGTTCCTCTATATATAGTTAGTCCCGGGGCTCCAATCTCTCACCTACATTGTCTTGGAGAAGACAATGTCCAGAGACGACAGCTAGATGAGAGCAGACAAGAACTCGAGGAGCACACAAGAACTCGAGGAGCACACAAGAACTCGAGGAGCACACAAGAACTCGATGAGAGCACACAAGAACTCGACTAGAGTACACAAGAACTCGAGGAGCACACAAGAACTCGAGGAGCACACAAGAACTCGACTAGAGCACACAAGAACTCGATTAGAGCAGACAAGAACTCGATTAGAGCACATAAAAACTCGATGAGAGCACACAAGAACTCGATGAGAGCACACAAGAACTCGATGAGAGCACACAAGAACTCGAGGAGCACACAAGAACTCGAGGAGCACACAAGAACTCGAGGAGCAAACAAAAACTCGATGAGAGCACACAAGAACCCATAGAGACTTGGCATAGCTTGGTCTCTCTTTCACAATGCCCATCATTGTTTCATCTGGATGCCTTCAAATGAACATTCTCAGTACCCGCTCATGTGCTGACCTCCCAAATTCACCAGACACATGTCGCTCCAACACAGCCGTACCTCTAAGTCGTACTAGTCTATATAAGGTGCAAGGGTTCCTTTAGGAGATCGGCGAATGAACATAATAAACTTTCAACACATCTTTAGTATATGTTACTATACAGGAATATGTAAGTTGTGCCTTGCAAAACCAAAGTCTGAAGAGGGGGTGTGGACAAGTTTGATAGTTACCCACTCGTCTTGTTGAGAACAAGGAACCGCGACTCAATGTTTCCCAGAGACCGCGATCACTCACGTGACTGTGGTCATGTGACTGTGGTCATGTGAAGGCTCTCCCCAATACAAATACGTCAATATCTAAAAGTACCCAAATGTCTACTGAAGACACATACCAAGATGTCTCCCAACACCAGACCCACCAATATTAATTAGTGTGGAGGTACTGATGTTCACGTAGGACTTGGACTGTTTCTCCTCACGTCCATGACCTGCACATAGAATAGCACTGGTTTGTTTACAACATACTACGAAGTACCTCGGATCCGTACATGCTAGGTACTCTTTGTCACATTTTGATGGACTCATCAAAGAGTGTTGAGCCTAGTTTGTTGAAAAAGTGAGAACATTGCGGTGGACATTTGATTGCTTAGATGCAGGACACCCGGATTCCGTTCAATTCCGCTTCTAGTCTCAGCGCAGCCCACGTTCAAGTTTCAGAACTGTTCCATCCCTGTTACATCCATGTTACATCCATGTTTCATCCCTGTTCCATCCATGTTCCATCCCTGTTTCATCCATGTTTCATCCATGTTTCAGATCCGTCACGGCATCATCTTCCACATACATTATACAATCCCGGTATCTGGTTGTATACTTCCTCGACATTGTTATCTGGAGTGCGCTAAGCGGCATCGGGTTACCTAATACGGTACATTTCGCAGCCATGATGCTGCACCCAGCTCTCCCCGCGATAAGGCCTTATCTCCACCTATAAAGTACCCGTCCTCCCCAATCCGTCCCCTCTCCTTTTCTCCTCCTTTCCTCACTTTTGCTTTAGTTCATTCCTCACCTTTTTTTCGACTCCTTCACTACGCCTATTCCTGGCTCTCTTTTTCTTTTAACCCCTCTCTTCTCCCTTCATGATTGACTATAGTACGGTGCCAGGAAGCACACACTTAGTGGACATTGACTCGGACCATTCAGAAATCGTGCTTATTCCTACCCCTTCAGATGACCCCAACGACCCGTTGAACTGGACTTACGGCCGCAAAATGGTGCACATGTTCTGTGTGGTGTTGTACGTGTTTGCCACCGGCATCCCGGGCTCGTGTATCTACCTGATCATCCCGGATATCGCTGGGGCGCCGGGTGTTCATATGTCGGTGGCGGATATCAATGCTGGAACAGGATACACGTTTCTTTTTTTGGGGTTGGGGTGCTTGATCTCGCAGCCGTTGGCCATGCAGTTTGGGAAGAGACCGGTGTACCTTTTTTCCACGCTAAGCTGTGCCATGCTCTATGTGTGGCAACCATATATCTCCACCAATGGCGAATGGATAGCGGCCAAGATCTTGGCGGGATGTGCGGTGGCGCCTATTGAGGCTTTGCCCGAAGCCACCATCTCCGATCTTTTTTTTGAGCACGAAAGGGCCACTTATATGGGGATCTACGCATGCTCACTCTTTGGGTCCAACTACGCGGCGCCCATGATCGCTGGGTTCATCAATGAGAACTCACGTGACCTCGCTATAGGCGGGTGGCGGTGGGTGATTTTTTGGTCGTGTATTTTCTGTTCCATCAGTTTTGTGGTGTTGTTTTTGTTGATGGAGGAGACCAATTATGAGAGGAAGTTGCGGGTTCATAACGATGCGCAAGGAAATCCAATTGGTGTGATCACCAGTAACGGCCAGGTGCAGGATTTGACCAAAGAAGGTTTAAATGGTGATAGTGAAGCCGATAGCGGTGGCGAAAATGGCGACTTGGGCCAAAAGCTCAATGCCATTGTGAGTGTGCGAGCAGAGGTGTACCCGGAAATGGCACTCAACAACTATGCCACGTTGATTTCCGAGGACAAAGTGCCGGAATATGCCCCCGTGAAGAGCTTTATGCAACGGCTTTCAGTGACTTCCGGCGTCAAGACCAGATTTCTCTTATGGGAGTACTTCAAGGCCCCGTTCTATATGTTACGGTTCCCTGTGGTGCTATGGGCCGGATTCCTCTATGGAGCTTCGCTTTTCTGGTATACGGTGTTGAACGCCACGGAGGCCTTGGTTTTGGGCGCAGAACCCTATAATTTCTCCAGTGCCATGTGTGGCTTGGCGTACTTGTCTCCATGTATTTTCGCCGTGCTCATATACTTCTATGCGGGCTGGGTCTCGGACTGGTTAAAGGTGCGGCTTGCCAAGCGGAGAAAGGGGAACTCGCAGGCCGAGGACCGCTTATGGGCCCTTTCAGTTTATGCGGTGCTTGGGCCCTGCTCGCTTATTCTTTGGGGCGTGGGGGCATCCTATGGAATCCACTGGTTTGGGGTTGTTTTCGGTTTGGGCCTCATGGCGGGTTTATGTCTCATTGGCTGTGTCAATGCTGTGACCTATGTGATCGACTGCTACCATGAAGTGTCGTGTGAGGCATTAGCCACGGTGATTGTGATCCGGAACACCATGAGCTTTGCCATGAGTTATGGCATTACTCCGTGGATCGAAAACCAGGGCTTGAAGAAGTGTTTTATTGCTGCTGCTTTTATCTGTTTGTTCTGTATAAGCACGTTTTTGCTTATGATCAAGACGGGCTATTACTGGAGGAACAGAACCAAGGAGGCTTACTGGAGATACATCGAGCACAGGCGAGCCTTGGGGATGGTTGCATGATGGAATTACTATTGAAAGACTATAAACTGGCTATCCCATTAGTACAGTATAATCCATTAAAGACTGGTCAAGACTAGACTATGACTGGTCAAGACTAGACTATGACTGGTCAAGACTAGACTATGACTGGTCAAGACTAGACTATGACTGGTCAAGACTAGGCTATGACTGGTCAAGACTAGGCTATGACTAGACTACATTTAGATCAAGACTAGACTATGACTGGTCAAGACTATACTATAAAGTTTAGGCTTTATAAAAGTTACCTCACAGAAATCATGGATTTATTCTCTGTGGTGTAGCTTATAGCCTATACACTTTTTGTAGCGTACACTTATATGTGGTGTAGTCTTTCTTGGGTGTTGTTATCTGCAGTGGAGTGGTGATAAAGTAGATCTTAGGGAGCACGGGCTTGTTCAATATTGGAGGTGAGTAGAGGAAGAATTTGAGTGTAACTGAAAAGAGCAGGGTGTAGAGTATAGTGTAGAGTATACACTAGTGTAGAGTATAGTGTAGAGTATACTGTAGAGTATAGTGTAGAGTATACTGTAGAGTATACTGTAGAGTATACACTAGTGTAGAGTATAGACTGTTAAGAGTTGCAATATACACTCCCATAATCTGGAAATCTAGTTAGTTTCCAAACAAGGCACTTCAGTGTGGAACTTCAGTCATCATCTTAATTGCTTATATTCTTATCTGGATCTAAAATTATACCAGCATATCCTTGTATCTTAACACCGCTTTTTCGATGATTTCTTATAAGAATATTCTCATCCCTTCTTATAGGCTTCAGCTTTCTCCCTCTTTAGTCTCTTCAGTCTCTTACTGGCTTTTTCAATCTCATATCGGCATTTTCAATCTCTTACTGGCTTTGTCAGTCTCTTATCGGCATTTTGTCGTACTCAATTAGTCAAGTGTTAAATCGATTCACAGCTAAAGTAAACGATTCTGGGATTGTATCAATGACAAAAAAATTAATTTTTGTGATCGATTGATTAAGGGTTTGACGTTGTCTAGTAATTGAATATTTGGTTGTAAAAAAAATCAATGGATAGGCGCTTGTGTAATGGTGTGTGGCTCGTCAATGACTTGCCTATATCCGATTACTTGCTCAAGATTAGTGTAGTGTGCTGGTGTAGTGTGTTGGTGTAGTGTGTTGGTGTAGTTGATTTGTGGTTGCACTGCAGTTTGATTTGTATTTGAATTGATTTGTATTTGTTTTGTTTTTTTTGCTTTTGTATTGATTTGTATTTGTTTTGTTTTTTTGCTTTTGTATTGATTTGTATTTGTTTTGTTTTTTTTTGCTTTTGTATTTGTATTTGCAGTTAGTTGTGGGTTGCTGAAATAAGAAAAAGAGACGAAGCACTTTTAGGGGGGAACCCCTTTATTTATATTCCACGGAGGAGCTGAGACACTCCGGGTGTCTAGATCTAAATGAGGCATGCGGCCAGTAGACATGAGGAAAGTCTGGGGGCAGGAGACTGGGTTTGCACGCTCTGCAGTGTGGGTTAAAGAGGAGTCTATCAGGTGCAGTCTACAGGCACGCCAAAGTGCCCGGAGTTGCTCCACACTATCACGCATGCATTGGCTCCCCACAGCAGGGGCCAATCTATAGACTTATTTTTTTCGTGTGGGTTCCACGGACTTCCATACTGGATTTTTTTTTTTTATTTGGGTTTTTTTCCAAGGTTTGGAATGCAAGATTTGGGCCATTAGTCCTTAATGCGGGTTCCACAGTTGCATGTATTTGATGGTAGCTAAATATTGTAAATAGTATCAGTGGCAACTGATGGACCTGGATTTCTTCTTAGCACAACTAGAGTAGAAATTCGAAGTGTACTTTAGTAGAGTGAGCATATTATGGTAGTGGATTAGTTAGTATAGTATTGCGGCAATAAGTAGACACCATTATGAGGAGAAGTGATCACTAAGAATTCAGAGATGATATATTCATCTGGTGGTCTACTATACTAGCATACTCTATTTGTTAGTTTCGTTAATTGGTAGTTTTGTTATTTGGTAGTTTTGTTATTTGGTAGTTTTGTTATTTGGTAGTTTTGTTATTTGGTAGTTTCGTTATTTGTTAGTTTCGTTAATTGGTAGTTTTGTTATTTGGTAGTTTTGTTATTTGGTAGTTTTGTTATTTGGTAGATTCGTTATTCTCTTACCAACATTGTCAGTCTCTTGTCGGCATTGTCTTGGAGAAGGTAATTCCCAGACATTAAAGAGAGCTAGACGTAAGCTTAGACGAGCACCCTAAGAGACTGCGCCCAGGCTTAGCCTCTCTTCAACAGTACTCTTTATTGTTTCTTCTGTATACAGTCACATGACCACAGTCACGTGCGTATACAGTGTTTTTCAAAAGTATTCAAACCAGCGCGCAAAACGATTGAAACCACACTAGAAAAATTAACCAATAATTCAAAGTTTCGTAGTTATGACTTAAAAAGAAGGATCCAGGATTCGAAATCAACTGTTTATGAGAAGTCTCTGTTGAATATAAAAACAGTAACTTTTTGAAATATTGGTTTGTTTAGTTTCCTTTGGTTTGAAACTTTTTGGCGTGCTGGTTTGAATAGTTTTGAAGAGTGTTTTGAGAGAAGGATGTTTTAAATTTCGATATATTGGTGTGGATTTGGTGTGGATTTGGTGTGAATTGAGTGAGAATTTGGTGAGAATTGAGTGAGAATTGAGTGAGAATTGAGTGAGAATTTGGTGTGAATTTGGTGAGAATTTGGTGAGAAAAGGGTGAGAATTTGGTGAGAAAAGGGTGAGAATTTGGTGAGAATTGAGTGTGAATTGAGTGTGAATTGAGTGTGAATTGAATGAGAATTGAATGAGAAAAGGGTGTGAAAGTGTAAAGTGAAAGTGCGGGTTTATAAAAAGAGGATAAAGTGAGTGAGAATGTGAGAATTAAAAAGTGAGAGTGTGAGAATTAAAAAGCGAGAATGTGAATTAAAAAGTGAGAATGTGAATTAAAAAGCGAGAATGAGAATTAAAAAGTGAGAATGAGAATTTAAAAGTGAGAATGTGAATTAAAAAGTGAGAATGTGTGAATTAAAGTGTGACTTAAAAAGTGAGAATGTGTGAATTAAAGTGTGACTTAAAAAGTGAAAATGAGAATTAAAGTGTGACTTAAAAAGTGAGAATGTGAAAATGTGTGAGAATGTGAGTGAGTGAGAATGTGTGAGAAAATGAGTACAGTGTTTTTCAAAAGTATTCAAACCAGCGGACAAAACGATTCAAACCAAACTAGAAAATTAAACAACCAATAAAAAGTTTTGTTTTCCTCCCACCTCAGTTCCATCCATTTTGACTCTTCGTTGTACTGCAAGACTCCCAAATGCAGTGAGGCAATCGTCCAGATTGAAGATTTCAGAATATTGAATTCTAATCCAAAACCGCCTTTTCCAGAGCCCTGAAGTACTCCTGGATGTATTGAATCTGGAAGATACAACGGCCACGCTTCATCGTAGGACTACGATCCGTAGCGTCGTGATATCTCAAAATGGACTGGACCAGGCCAACAGGGCATGGACTGGACTAGGCCAAAAGGGCATAGACTGGCCGCAACCTATACCAAACACTATCAGAGGATCATTTGGAAGTGACTAAGGTTGAGGGCTAGTATTAAACGAAGTCGAGCTACAGTGTTTTTCAAAATCAAACCAACGCGCCCAATGTTTTAAACATCAGGAGACTTAAACAAACCAAGATTTCAAAAAGTTACTGTTTTTAATATTAATAGACATTTCACAAACAGTTTCTTTTGAATCTTTGAACCTTGGAAATGGATCTTTGAACCTTGGAAATGGATCTTTGTCAACGAATACCTAGCGTGTACGGCGGCAAGGTACTTCGTGGATATGTTGTACGCAGGCCATTGAGAGGACAATAGGGCTGGGCAGACTCTGAACAATAGAGGCTGTGTAGACTCTGAACAATGAAGGCTGTGCGGGTCCTAGCCGAACTGAAAAGTATAAGAAGCGCTGTGGACCCGCTACATAGGACTTTGGTCTTGTAAGGTACAACTTACATATCCCTGTATATTAATATATACTAAAACAAAAGTTAAAAATCTTTGAACCTTGGCAATTTCAAGTCATAAGTACTACCATTTGCTTTGAAAGACTGTACCAAAAGGTACGAAACATTTTGTTGCACTGGTTTGAATACTCTTGGAAAACACTCTACTGATTCCTCAAGTTCAACAGAAACAGCAGCAGCGACTCAATGTTTCCCTGAAACCGCCAACACGCACGTGACTGTGGTCATATGAAGGCTCTCCCCAATATAAAACGACAAGCTCCCGCTATTTTGTGCCACCAAAATATATATCACTTGAGGAAGGATTTACCGATGTCTCCCGACACCAGACCCACGGATATTAATAGGGTGGAGGTACTGATGTTTACATGGGACCTGGACTGTTTCTCTTGCACTACCTTACATACTCTATTCTCTACTCTATACTCTATTCTCTACTCTATTCTCTATACTCTACTCTATTCTCTATACTCTATACTCTATCCTTTAATTATATATGGCAGACACAGTAGAAATAATAGACAGCATCACCATACTACGAATAGTCTACTGTACTCTACTAGTGGTGATACTCCATCCTACACTACAGTACGCTATACAAGTCGTCGAGAAAGCATACTATGTTTTATCTAAAGTGGTGGATAACTAGGCTAAGCCAAAATAACCCAAACCCCAAGATCACCCCGATCCTTTTGACTACGAGTCTGTGGACAACCCCCAAAAATATCTTTTTGGTAGTTATCGCATTGGTCCGGCCAGTAGTCATATGCTTGTCTCAAAAATTCACCCATGCATGTCTAAGTATAGCATTATACAGTGAACCTGCGAATGGCTCATTGAATCAGTAATGGTGGATCATGCAAAACGGGTGCTTCTGTACCTTGGAGTGTGTAAAATTGTAGTTTTTTTTTTCACTTCATATTGGTACCCGAAAATTCACTTGATATTATTGGTCAATAGTGACTGGATAGTACCGACTGTGTCTGGATAGTACTGACTGTGTCTGGATAGTACTGACTGTGAGTTCCTGAGTCTGATTCACATACTTTTCTGGTGCGCGACGTTTGGCTGCAAAAGTCAGTGAGCAGCACAAGAGCCAAAAATATACGCTTAAAAATCCAGATTTCGAAATATCCGATGGCCAGAGTCAAATCAAGATTGCAAAAGCATTCAGTTTTTAATCCTTCTCGAGTGCAAAAAACAACAAAAAACAAAAAAAAGAAACAAAAAACAAAAAACAAAAACAAAAAACAAAAAAAAGAAACAAAAAAAACAAGAAAGAAACAAAAAACACTACCACTGTACAGTGTTTTTCAGAAGTATTGAAACCAGTGCGGCAAAACGATTCAAACCAAAATTAAACACACCAATAATTCAAAAAGTTTCGTACTCCTCCGCACAGTCTTTCAAACCAGATTGCGTAAAGCTTCACACCAACTTTCATTAGAATTCAATATTTTGAAATTTAAACCTGGACGATTGCCTCATATGCACTACCTTTGGGACTCTTGCTGTATCAATCAAGGCTCAAAACGGACGGAACTAAACTGGTCTCCTTGATACCCTGTATCCAACACCTTGTGAGGGGTGTACGAAACTTTTTGAATTATTGGGTTGTTTAATTTTGCTCGTGTGGTTTGAATCGTTTTGAAAACACTGTAATCGAAGGGCCATGACCTTTCTGCCACACCAAAACGAGCCAAAGAGCCAAAACTAGCCAAAGAGCAAAAACTAGCCAAAGAGCAAAAACTAGCCAAAGAGCAAAAACTAGCCAACGAGCCAAAACTAGCCAACGAGCAAAAAAAGCAAAAAAGCAAAAAGAGCAAAAAAGCAAAAAGAGCAAAAAAGCAAAAAGAGCCAAAGAGCAAAAAGAGCCAACGAGCAAAAATGAGCCAAATCGGGGGTGCTTGATGGCCTTTTTTAGTTCCCATTAGTCACCAGCTCAATAAAAAAGAACAGCTCAATTGATCTTTAGCTCCGTTTTGGCGGCATCTTCGTGGGCAGCAAATATTTTTTTTCTAATCAAAGGAAACCTCAGGGAATATCTTTCATAAGACCAACTAATGATGGAACTTCATTGATACCACCACTAATTTTCTTAACAGGTAAATTCTCTCGCTTACCTAAATGTTTTAGCCTTTGCTAAAATTGCTGATGATCACGTGCCATTCTGGCTACCCTCTCGGGAAGCCACCTGTAGATTCACTTTTGAGTCCTTAACATTTAGTTTTGAAACCAGACTGTGTAGTTTGTAGCTCAGAAGCTGTACACTGCAGTAGAGCGTAGTGTAGTTTGAGACTCAATCAAGTTTCTCCTGGTATAATGGGCGGTACTGTATATAAGCCAACCGACGTCCTTACATACCGTGAAGCCTAACTGTTGAACATGCGAGATGTCCTGACCTGTTATACAAACTTCATAGGTTCCGAGGAACGCACGAGTGAGGACTAGTATTGCAACTTGGCGTCAGGAGTAGTCAGGTTTGACTTCAGACAAGGTATTTTAGGGGTGAGGTGCAGGAACAAGGAGCCCAAGGAATCACAAATGACCACAGGAAGGATTCCCTAGTACAGATTAGTAGCACAACTAAGAACCAGAAGATTGAACAAAGACATAACCGTTCCTGATCATGGACCTAAGAACGGTAAAGGTCAACCAACCGGGGGTTGCGAAAGCAGCGGAACACCCGTGCACCAGGCGACCTCAGCAGAAAAAGGCCCAACGCAAACGACCTTTTTTTCAAGGGATTTTGATGAAACTTGGTTGGTTGGAATCCTGGAATTCCGGACTCTCCGTTCCATGCGTTTCAACAGTTTCATCAGCTCGACTGTTCATTAGGATAACAAGATAGAGCATGTTCTGCACATTGAAGTGCGAGGCTCGGCTCGGCTCGGCGCAGACCACACACACGTGACCCCACACGTGACTGCATGTGCGGGTATGACAAATCATGCTTACCAACTCACGCATTTTACTAATAGCGTGCTATAAAACCCCCAGCAGTTCCCACGCTTGATTCTCTCCATATTATGACGCCCTTACAACCGATTCCGGCTGCGCAAAGCCGTGGCGACTTCGAAAATATGCCGCTCGTATCGCCGGCGCCAACGCCGTCCATCCCCATCCCCCAAAGCCCCCAAATCCCAGAAGTGATCCCCCAAAACGAACGGGATAAGTTGCCAATCCACGGCGAACTCCCCCAGGTGCGGTGTATAGCACGGGCCCGGATCCCCACGGTTCAAGGCCCCGAGACATTTTTGCATTTGTACGAGAACGACCTAGATAACAAGGAACATTTGGCCATTGTGTTTGGCGAGGATATCCGGTCGAAGTCGCTTTTTAAACAGCGGCCAAACGATACCCAACAAGCTCGCATGACGAGGGGGGCGTATGTGGGCCGGCTTTTCCCAGGGCGCACGGAGGCGGATCGTGATACTCGTTCAGGACAGCAACTCCATTTTACAGCGGATGGCGAATTGGTGGTCGAACGCGACTCCACCTTCACAGACCCCGTGCTTGCGCGCATCCATTCCGAGTGTTATACCGGTGAAACTGCGTGGTCCGCGCGCTGCGACTGCGGAGAGCAGTTCAACGAGGCAGGACGACTCATGGGCGAGTCGGGGCACGGGTGTATTGTGTACCTACGACAAGAAGGCCGGGGCATTGGGCTCGGCGAGAAGTTGAAGGCTTACAACCTCCAGGACTTGGGGGCAGATACAGTGCAGGCCAACCTTCTCTTACGACATCCAGCCGATGGACGGTCGTTCTCATTGGCCACGGCCATTCTTGTGGATTTGAATCTCTTGGATATCCGGCTTTTGACCAATAACCCAGACAAGATAGTGGCTGTGGAGGGCAAGAACAGAGATGTGCGGGTCGTGGAGCGGGTGCCCATGGTTCCTTTGGCGTGGAAGAGTGGAGATGGGATCAAGAGTTCGGAGATTGAGGGGTATCTTTCGACGAAGATTGAGCGAATGGGGCATTTACTCGAGAAGCCGATTAAGATATGACCAGGCCAGGACGAAGCCCTGGAGGAGACCAAGGAGACCAGGGATGAGGCCAGGAAAAAACCTGGGAAAGACCATGAACTAATAAGAACTAACTGAAGAGATTGAATTAATGAACACTAATATGAATCAATACTGCGGAGACTAAAAAATGGTCTGGCAAAATCCGTGGGAGACCGTTTATGACCTGTTATGACCCGATACTTTGTTTAATATGACCTTAGAAGTGTTTGGTCATGAGAACTAGACCAGCCTAATCTGATCGACATTGATACTGAAATCGATAGAGGACATGAGTTGGTTTGAGATCTGAATTGACCAAGAGACCTATCCGATATGAAGCTTACTGAAGTATTGATACCTGAAGAAATTGATACTTGAGGATCATACCGAAGAAATTCCTGGAGGTACTTGAGATGTCAAAATAGATATTACATGAACTTGCTGAATACGATCCAGACGGTTGATACTGATACTATCCGGATACCTGAAGGTACTTGATGCTCTGGAATTGTGGATATTTCTAGGATATAGTGAAGGTATTAACACGGAGATGTTAGTGAACATGATTTCCAATGATTATACCAGAAGAACTCCAACAGCTGAATCCGAAGAATTCTAAAGAAAAACAGATGACGAAAGAGATCTGATCTGAAATGGGACATCACTGAAGTTGTTATACTTGAAGAGTTTGATGTGAGATACTATCAGATCGGTTGAAGTATTGTTACTTGTCATCAGATGTTTTGAAATGGATATCATGGTACTAGTCTGACTTGAACAGGAATGGTCTTGAAGATGACTATGAAGTTCTGGTGAGCCTGTTTTGGAACCTGATTTGGAACCAGACTTGGAGATCACACTGACGTGGTGCAAGTGACTGAAATATCAGTTGGACATATCTCGAGGTTTCTTGATGGATATTAGAGGTGCCCCTGATGCAACATCAGGCCGAATGAGATGATGATGGAATGACTTTCTTGATCCTAGGAACTGATGTATTGAAGGTACTTGAAGTGATCCTAAGATCAGCGTCAAAGCATCGAACAGACTCTGATACCAGTTTCAAACACAGCACATTGAATATCAGTGCAATGCACGGTCCGGTACACGATCTACACTATCTACAGTGCTACATGAACTACAGTGAATGATCTAGTGAATGATCTAGTGAATGATCTAGTGAATGATCTAGTGAATGATCTAGTGAATGATCTAGTGAATGACCTAGTGAATGATCTAGTGAATGATCTAGTGAATGATACACTATCTACAGTGTGCTACATGAACTACAGTAGTACATGATCTAGTACATGACCTAGTGAATGATCTAGTGAATGATACACTATCTACAGTGTGCTACATGAACTACAGTGTGCTACATGAACTACAGTGAATGATCAGTGAATGATCTAGTGAATGATACACTATCTACAGTGTGCTACATGAACTACAGTAGTACATGATCTAGTGAATGATCTACAGTGTTGAGTGTACTACGAAAATTAGTGTGCAGCAGACACAGCCAAGCTACGCCTTATACACTAAGCACATGGTCAAAGCAATATTATCTTGAGATTGTATTACATTGTAGTAATAGTACTGTAGAGTGTAGTATGTAAAGGCTTCATTATCATAATCGGGTTCAGGAAGCTGGTATAAGTATAAGTAAGTATAAGTAAGTATAAGTAATTATAAGTAAGTAATTATAATTAAGTAATTATAAGTAATTATAAGTAAGTATAAGTAAGTAAGTATAAGTAAGTAATTATAAGTAAGTATAAGTATAAGTATAAGTATAAGTATAAGATCAGTCCTCTCGTCTCATGGTGCACCTTTTCTTCCAACTGTATAGGCACCTCCAATTCTGCCTCGGACGAATCATCCACGAATAAACATCGTAACCAGAGTACCTGACGTCACCGGAAGCCAACATTAAGATTGAATATTGAGTAATAGTGTATTCAAGTATTAAGTATTAAGATTGAATATTGAGTATGAATTGAGTATATTTAGAAAGTATAATTATTAAGCGTTGAGTATTATTCTGAAGTACCAAGTATTGAGTATTGAGTATAATTCTGAAGTACCAAGTATTAAGTTTTGAGTATCATTCTGAAGTACCAAGTATTGAGTATTGAGTATAATTCTGAAGTACCAAGTATTGAGTATTAAGTTTTGAGTATCAAATATGAAGTATTAAGTATAGTTATGATCTATTGAGTATTAATTATTAATTAAGAAGAATGGAAAATTAAGTATGAAGTACCAAGTATAATTATTAGTATAACTATAAAGTACCAAGTATAAGTATTAGTATAAGTATTAAGTACCAAGTATAAGTACCAAGTATAACTATTAGTATAAGTATTAAGTACCAAGTATAAGTATTAAGTACCAAGTATAAGTATTAGTATAACTAGAAAGTACCAAGTATAAGTATTGGTATAACTATAAAGTACCAAATATAAGTATTGGTATAATTTGTTAGATTCTGATTACGTCCAGTACTCTGTTTTGTGTGTTCGTTCGTTGATGGATTCCCTGTAGATGGGAATCCGAGTACTTATATAGCTAACCTGTGGGTACCAGAGAAGTGGAGCATAGTGGATAAGTCCATGTCACTGGTATGGAGTCTTGGTTGAGTCATTGGCATTCGTAGGCTCGAAGGTAACTTTTGGGTAGTGTGTCTAGCCATGGTGGGTCTAACACAAGTATTGAGTATAAGTATATTATCAAGTATACTTATGAAGTATGAATATTGAGTATAAGTATATTATCAAGTATGGAATATCAAGTAGTATTAAGTATGACCTATCAAGTATAATTATGAAGTATGACCTATCAAGTATAATTATGAAGAATGGAATACTAAGTATGAGATATTGAGTAATGAGTAATGAGTAATGAGTATTGAGTACCAAGTATTAAGTATTGAGTACCAAGTATTAAGTATTGAGTACCAAGTATTAAGTATTAAGTATTGAGTACCAAGTATTGAGTACCAAGTATTAAGTATTAAGTGTAATTAACTATTAATTGAGTATCAAGTATGGAATATTGTGTATAACTATCAAGTATTAAGTATTTCAGATCCACCATAGATAGTGTTCTACCTATGGAGTAGGAAGTCTCTCTGCCCGACACTAATTAGGGCTACTAAGAACACCATATCTTGGCGTTCAACCATCAACAATGATGGCCTTTTTTCGAAGATGCCAGAACAATGGTGATTGTTGTGAAGAGTTTTCACTGCCATGTTTCTCTTCAAAGGCTATATAAAACGCACTGAGTCCTCTTTGTAAGGAACCATCACCGAACAAATCATTAGACTATAGTTACAATTCTTTAATACATGTATGCCTTACTAATACTTTCTCGTTGATGGTAGATATAGAAAATTGTATAGAGAAAATTGTATATAAAAAGTGTATATAGAAAATTGTATATAGAAAATTGTATAGAGAAACTTGTATAGAGAAAATTGTATAGAGAAAATTGTATAGAGAAACTTGTATTTAGAAAATTGTATATGAAAATTGTATATAGAAAATTGTATAGAGAAAATTGTATAGAGAAAATTGTATATAAAATTTGTATAGAGAAAATTGTATAGAGAAAATTGTAAGGTATTTGAGCTTAGGGTGTCTAATCCTAACAGTGGTCATTCCATTGTGTCACTACTCTACCATCAAAGTACCAGGAGCAATGTGGGTTTTCCCTTTACATCTATCAACAACCAATGACTAGGCGATGCCATTGTCAAGTACTTAAATAGCCCGAGTCGTTCCTCTGGGGAATTATCTGCGAATGAACATAGTGAACAGAATACCTGAAGTAACAAGAATCTATCACTATATTCTCTAACCTCTATACAACTACTGTCCATAAAAAACTATAGTTGAAGTATTATTATATATATTTAAAATTGCATCATTAAAATCCTAGCAACTAATAAACTTAATATTTGTATTAAATATATAGAAGTAATGAATATTCAAATGGTTAAACTTAATATTTGTATTAAATATATAGAAGTAATGTCAACGAATACCTAGCGTGTTCGGAGGCAAGGTACTTCGCGGGTATGCAGGCAACTGAAAAGTATAAGAAGCGCTGTGGACCCGTTACATAGGACTTTGGTCTTGTAAGGTACAACTTACATATCCTTGTATATTAATATATACTAAAACAAAAGTTGAAAATTCCACTTCTATTATAGTATTCTCAATGCACTTCTAGTAATCAACATTGGTGACTTTTATTTACCTTTAAAACTAATGTTTTGTCTTTAGACATACTTTTTGGTTCTTGAATCATGTAATTTTTTCTTAAAACATGTATTTTGTTCATTAGACATGCTTTTTGGTTTTTGAATCATGTATTTTTGTCCACAAAACATGTATGTTTGTGCATTAGACATGCTTTTTTGGCCATTAAACATGCAATTTTGTTCTTAAAACATGTATTTTGTCCACTACACATGCAATTTTGTTCTTAAAACATGTATTTTGTCCACAAAACATGCTTTTTTGTCCACTAAACATGTATTTTTGTCCACAAAACATGTTTTTTTTGTCCTAGAAACATGTATTTTGTCCATTAAACATGTACTTTTGTCCACAAAACATGCTTTTTGGTTCTTGAATCATGTAATTGGTTCTTAAAACATGTATTTTTGTCCATTAAACATGTATTTTTGTCCATTAAACATGTATTTTTGTCCATAAACCATGCTTTTTTGTCCACTAAGCATGTATTTTTGTCCATAAACCATGCTTTTTTGTCCACTAAACATGCTTTTTTGTCCATAAACCATACTTTTTTGTCCACAAAACATGTTTTTTGGTTCTTGAAACATGTATTTTGTCCACAAAACATGCTTTTTGTCCAATCAACATGCTTTTTGGTTCTTGAATCATGTAATTGGTTCTTAAAACATGTATTTTGTCCCACTGAACATGCTTTTTTGTCCACTAAACATGCTTTTTGTCCACTAAACATGCTTTTTTGTCCATAAACCATACTTTTTTGTCCACAAAACATGTAATTTGTTCTTAAAAAATGCTTTTTTGCCCCTAAAATATCCTTGTTGATCGTGGTTTCAGCATGTCCGTTAATAATTTACCATGGTGACCCCCGGTCCCTGTGCTAGACGGTATAGTGTCCTTCATGTCTTCATGATATGAGTGTACAGTGAAGCGTTTATACGGTTTGTCAGCACCCTGTACTTGCTCTACAGAAAACCGCCTTCTACTTTGAACAGACTTGATGATCAAAAAATCAACAACTTCTGATTTATAACAAAATGTTCATTGCTCATGTTCCTAGTCTGCTTTGAGATGGGGGGCCTTGGCAGCTTCGGCCTTCTTCAACTCAAGCAACCGCTTGGCCTCATTATGCACATCCACCACTTCCTTGGAAACCAGCCGATAGAAATCATGCACCTTGACGCCATAGGGAGTGTTCATGCTTTTTTCAAAGTACTTGTGAAGCTTGTTGGAATAAGGGCTCCACGTCACGTGACTGGTCAACAGCGACAACTGATTTTGCGCTTTGCTGATGTTGCGGGCCGTGCTGGACTCGGGGTCCTGCAGATGCAAGTACTTGGAGTCCAAGTCCGCCAAAAAACTCACAAACTTGTTGCTGTAGCCTTTTTTCCGGTCCACGGAAATGGCCTTGTTGATGAGATCATCTGAAACTTTGTATCCGGATGCCAAAAGTTGGGCCAAAATGGCAGATTTGGGTTTTTCTTCCTGCGAAATATCATCGTATTGCGAATCCCCGGTGAGTTTGGCATCCGATTTAATTTTGCTGTCGGTTTCAATCTTAGTGCTGTCCTGCAGATAAGCTCCCTCTCCTTCCTTCAATTCTCCCAGTCCATCCAACGCCTTGGCCTTCGCGGAATCCATTGATTCTTTTTGATTATCAATACTTCTGGAATGCTGCACTTTGTGGTCTCCAAGAGCAGAATGGAGTCCATTTTCGCTTCCAACTTCAGGTTGTCCTGCAGGCAAGCTGGGGTACGAAGGAAGCTGATTTTCCTCCACTTTCATCGGCACATTTTCCAACTCAGCCTCGTTCAAAAGTAGCGCAGTTTCTAAGGCTTTTTCCAGCACGAAATCGATCTGAAAAGCCTTTAATTTGGCACTTGGCACCTCCTTAATACTGTCAATGGCCCCACAGAAACTGAAGAATTCCTCTATGGTGGCCATGCCCACTACAGGCGACACATTGGACACAACTATCGACGACATCTGAAACTAAATGTAATGTAGTCAAAAGAAGTTTACACTAGAAACGATGAAACAGACTTGAAACGGACCTGAAACACTCTTGAAACGGACCTGAAACACTCTTGAAACGGACCTGAAACAAATCTGAACACACTAGAAACAGAACTCGTATCAATTGACTTCCACAAAAACCAATGACGTCAAATGACTAACTGAACTGACGGTTTTGGAGCGTGGAGGAAGGGTATTTATGTGTTGCTCTGAACGACCTGCATATACGCTCGCGTGACAGGCCGCAGTCTAAAACTGCCTCTCTTGCTGCGGATCTTCGGGTGCGGAAAAAACCATAAATAGACGCATAGTAGAAAACAATAGAACTCCGTGTGGATTTAAGCTCGGACTGCAGGTAACACCTCCCCGCCCCTCGCTAATCCCCCATCCAGCTTCCCCTGAATTCCCACTTCCCTGTATTCCCACTTCCCTGAATTCCCAACTTCCCCTGAATTCCCAATTCCTGCACATCTTCAAAACAATGATCCAATGGGAACGTAAAGAGATGAAAGTTGTGGGGTTTGAACAAGTGAACCTTTTTTTTTGGGAAAAATGACTCACAAGATTGAAGACAACGCGATACAAAGCCACGTGACTCAAAACATCGTGACAAGCCCCCAAGTTTCACATTACCTACCTGAACCTCACACGACTGATCACACGTTGGTTTCCAAGACTCTGAGAAATCATTGGTAGTCTGCAGTATCGAGCTTGAAATTGTAGAGTGTTAGGTTTAGTGGGTACTCGTACTGGATGCAGAACACCCTAATTTCATGCACCAAACCGTCTTCCCTGCACCACCACTATACCCGGCACTACCAGACCTGTCAAATCCGTCTATGGCAAAACGGTGATTGGGATGGAGAACTTGAAGTCGGTGCCGGCGCTTTCGACTCTGTGCGCCTGCACATACTCTGCCACTGTATGCAGGCGATCATCTTCCCCGGTCTCCGTTTCCTCAAACTCACTCAACACAAAGCGGAAAACTAGAAAGTACCGGAGATCCATGAAACTGGACGCTTGAAATTGCTGCGTCACGTGCCCCGGCACGTGGATTTTGTTGCACATCCCTGAACGATCCCCGGCATCCTGCATGATGGCCTCGGCATACGTGTTCACTTTAAGTGTAGGTGTGACTTTGTAGACATTGACGACTTTCCGGTCGTTTTCAAGGTGGAAGATCTCGTGGGCCTCGAGGTAGGTGGTGTAGCCCACGACCCGGGGCTGTGCATTGTGTGCAGTACCAGGATCATTTTTCAAGAAAAATTGAATATCCGAGCCCACATTGTAGAACGAACTCGAGAGTGTCAAGAGACAGAGGTTTGTATTGTTGGCTCTGATTTGGTATGAAGCCCTGGCCCGGGTGGAGACCTGGGCCGTCTGAGAGGAAATGTCATGCGACACCGACGACTTTCGGCGCTCACGTGCCGCGACATTGGCCGAGCTATCGTTGATCAAGACATTCAAGTCGGCGAGAAATGTCGCGTAAGCAATGTCGTCATCAGTTTTAGTCTTGGCATGCGACTTAGGCAGCTCTCCTTCTTCCAGCACTATTCTGGGCTTCCAGTTTTTGTCTATATGCACACCCTGGAGGTAATTGTGCTGGTACCAATTACCATCTGGTGCGACATTTTGGGCCCGCATCTCAAGAGGGAAATAAACGGCCCTCTGTTTCATCTCGCCATTGACTTCTTCCTGGAAACCCACCACGAAGGCATATGCAAGCGAGGCTAAGCCGCCGTCGCCCAAAGAGCCTGTCAGACGGGTGTTGTAGGAGGGAGGAAAAATGTCGCTCGGAATGTCGCATTCGATGCAGTACTTGTCTGTTTTTCCCGGTTCTAGCTTTGTGCTTGAGAAAAGTAGATGCTGAGCCGAGACATAAAAGGGCACCACGAAACGAGCAATGCTGGCAGCAATCTCTGCCCTGTGGGCATCGGTCACGTGATTGGAGTCACGGGGCATTTGACTTGCGGTGTACGGGTGTACCAAGTCACGGAGCAAAGCGTAATTTTGGGAATCGATTCCGGCGGGTTGGATCTCATGGAGTCCAGCAGTACGGGTCTTGGCGGCGGCCAGCGCCTTGAAGAAGGGCGTGTGGAGGATGTCGGCGACATTGTCGTCGCAGTCGGGCGCAACATATGTCGCGGAGTATTCAGAGTCGCGCCAATATGCACTCTGCGTGGGGTCGCCGGCACCGTCAGCACCAATCTGGTGGTTTAGGCGGGCGTAGCCGATGATCTGCACATAAGCAAGCATGGGGTGGACGGCAATGTCAGTGTTGGAAACAAGGTGAGTGGATTCGTCACCTGACAAGAAATGTCGCAACCACGAGACCGGCTGGTCGGGGGCCGGCGAGGGTTGGGAATCTGCGACATTTGTATTGGAGAACAGCACGGCGCAGCGCATTTTGCCCGGGGAAGACGCGGATGTCGTGTATTTGACTGCGACTTCAAGCGGGCCCACATGCCGGGCTAGTCGAATGTCGCAAGGGGAGATAGTGTGCATTGGCAGGGGATGGAGGGAGACTACACTGTGTTTGATGTGTGAGGTGGCCGAGTGTGCAGGAGGGAGCGCGCGGAGGTGGAGCGCAATTTAGTGGGACAGTTTATGGGCGATGCACGACGGTTTAATCCAACGTTCTAGTTGTTGAAGTTGTGGAAACAGTACACGCAGGGGGGCATGTTCATGTGACTGCAAATAGATGAAGCAATAAAGGGTATTGTTGAAGAGAGGCTAAGCCTGCGTGAAGCCTCTTAGGGTGCTCGTCTAAGCTCTCGTTTAGCTCTCATTTAATCTCTGGGAATTGCCTTCTCCAAGACAATGTTGGTAAGAGACTGACAATGTTGGTATGAGGCTGACAATGTTAGTAAGAGACTGACAATGTTAGTAAGAGACTGAAGAGGGAGAAAACCTGGAGCGTATAAGAATGGACGAAAATATTCTTATAAGAGATCATCGAAACAGCGAGGTTAAGATGCAAGGATCTCCTAGTATAATATTAGATCCAGATAAGAATATAAGTGGTTTAGGATGATCACTGGAGTCCCACACTTACGTGACTTATTGAAAGTAACGTGATAACTGTTCCAGATAAAGGGAGTGCATATTACCACTCTCAACAGTGGTTGCGTAACCCCAGTATTTTGCATTCATAGTTCGCAGCAGCAAGACCATACGAACCCAAGTGGTAGTCAGTAAAAAACAGTCAGTAAAAACACCAAAAGGGAAGCCAAAGATCCGCCACGTGATCTAGTGAAACACAAACACAATGCCACAAAAACACAGGCCCCGTATTCTATTGAAACACAAACACAATGCCACAAAAACACAGGCCCCGTATTCTATTTAAAGCCCACAATTCTCCCACGATTTTTGCACTACTCGATGTGTCAGTTCATGTTGCTCATGTTAGATAATGCTGACGCACCTTTCCAGACAGATGATACCACACTTTAAACGTGGACCTAAAATCATAACTAGATAGTAGTGGGTGGTCGCTGAAGTCAGTCTCCATTGGCGAACTGCAGTTGATGATCTGGTCAAAAAAGTCATTGGTGTTAGGAACTTGCATAACAGAGGAGCAAGAGTTTAGGGAAAGTCTGGATTAGGAGGTGTTTGACAAGCTAGAATTCTGACAGGAGAAAGTCTGAGCGATAAAAGAAACGTGTTTGAGCTTTAACGGTGTGAAAATGAGTCAAATTCTGAGTCAAAGTCAAAGTCAAAGTCAAAGTCTGGTCTTGAAACTCAACAAATGCATATATGGCCTCAAGCAAGCAATCAGTTTTCCGCAGCAATCAATTGTAACAATAATTGATTGATTGATAAAGGAAGAATCTCCAGTTATATAATGGAGACTCCGCCCCATTTATTGTTAGAATTGAATCCATCAACTGTCTGAGGTATACCAAGATGCCTCCAAAACCAGACCAACCAAAAGATCTCGTATTGATAACACTTCAATGAGCACTGACAACTCCTCCTCCTGAAGTAAACACTTCTGAAATAAACACTTTTCCTGAGTAAACACTTCTGAAATCAACACTTCTGAAATCAACACTTCTGAAATCAACACTTTTCAGGAGTAAACGCTTCTGAAATAAACCCTTCTCAAATAAACACCTCTCCTGAGTAAACACTTCTGAAATAAACACCTCTCCTGAAATAAACACTCCTGGAGTAAACACTCCTGGAGTAAACACTTCTGAAATCAACACTTTTCATGAGTAAACACTTCTGAAATAAACATTTCTGAAATCAACACTTCTGAAATCAACACTTTTCCTGAGTAAACACTTCTGAAATCAACACTTTTCCTGAGTAAACACTTCTGAAATCAACATTTCTCAATTAAAGACTCCTGGAGTAAACACTTCTGAAAAAAACACTTTTCCCGAGTAAACACTTCTGGAGTAAACGCTTCTGAAATCAACACTTCTGAAATCAACACTTTTCCTGAGTAAATGCTTCTGAAATAAACGCTTCTGAAATCAACACTTTTCCTGAGTAAACACTTCTGAAATCAACACTTCTGAAAAAATACCTCTCCTAAGTAAACACTTCTGAAATAAACACTTCTGAAATCAACACTTCTCAAATAAACACTTCTGGAGTAAACACTCCTGGAGTAAACACTTCTGGAGTAAACACTTCTGAAATCAACACTTTTCCTGAGTAAACACTTTTGGAGTAAACATTTCTGAAATAAACACTCCTGGAGTAAACACTTCTGGAGTAAACACTTCTGAAATCAACATTTCTGAAATCAACACTTCTGAAATCAACACTTCTGGAGTAAACATTTCTGAAATCAAGATTTCTGAAAAAAACACTTTTCCTGAGTAAACACTTCTGGAGTAAACACCTCTCCTGAGTAAACACTTCTGAAATAAACACCTCTCCTGAGTAAACCCTTCTCAAATAAACACCTCTCCTGAAGTGTTCACGTATCTTGATCAGACTATGAGGTCAAAGTCTTATAGTACGATTCATCCAGTGGATGTTACACGCAGGTTATTCACGGGTCCTCCTGGAGCCGCTACTGTCGTTGCGGATCAGGCGTTATATAATCAACAGGTCGATCTCTTCATGGGGAGCAGTCAGAAACATGTGATATTGGCTGCTTAAAGATCCTGCATGGGAGCGTGGGGCGTTCGGATACTTGGCATTAATCTCTTTCACTGTAGCCAGGAACGGAGTAAAGTTCATGGCTGGATCCGTCATTTCGGCCATGATATTTTTCATGGCATCACTAGCCAGTTTTGAATGTTCCTTAAACTACTAGAAGTGCAACCGTATGATCAAGTGAACATCCCTTCTATACTAACCCCATACTAACTAGGCTGCAGTACGTTACACTATACTGGCCAGACCATAATACAAGTTACCATAGACTATACACTAGACTATGCACCAAGCATGTGGACGCATGTGATATGCCCACACCAGGGAGAATTCCTGATAAGGACTTTTTGGGGCCAATCTGAAACATTGCGAAGTTTCAAATCCTGTGGCTGCTTGTTTCAAGAAATCCCTCAACGGTTACCCGAACCAGTAAGGAAGTATATAGAAGTAGCAGGTTCGCCTGATAAGATGAATTCTCAGGGATCCCTCTAAGGCATAATTTATTATTTGAATATGCAACTTTGTTTTATAAATTCCAAAGTGGTGCACGAGTTCTAACATACCAAGATGTGGTGTACTCCAGACCCTGAACAGCCAGACCCAGAAACAGCCAGACCCAGAAACAGCTAGACCTCAAAAAGAGCCAGACCCAGAAACAGCCAGACCCAGAAACAGCCAGACCTTCAAATACAGCCAGACCTAGAAACAGTCAGACCCAGAAACAGCCAGACCTAGAAACAGTCAGACCCAGAAACAGCCAGACCCAGAAACAGCCAGACCCCGAACAGCCAGACCCAGAAACAGCCAGACCCTGAAAAGCCAGACCAAGAAACAGTCAGACCCAGAAACAGCCAGACCTCCAGAACACCTCACGTAAATCCTCGAGTATTTACATACCTTGATGAAAATGAACTTCTTGCATAATGAACACCATTATATTACTGAACTGTACTCCATGGTTATTGAAAGGACCTTCTGATGTACCTACTACAAAGGTACAAATGGTGATAATCTACAAAATCAACCAGACTTTGAACGCATTTGAGGCAAATTCGTAAAGAACATCCACTGACCATGCGCTTAGAAATTAACCACTGGCCACACTGGACACACTGACACACTGGACACACTGGCACACTGGACACACTGACACACTGGACACACTGACACACTGGACACACTGGACACGCCGCTGTTGGAAACCCTGATTCAGATTCCAAAAATTTGATCTCTATTATTATTACATCAAGACTTTAACCAACAAAACGACAAAACCCCGGATTGATATTGATTCTACTGATGATTTGACTCCCTTGACGCTTGCTTTAACGCGCAAAAACGTTTCTTACTTTAAACCGTTCTACACTGATTTTCAAAACGATTCAAACCAGCACGACTTAACGTTTCAAACTACACTTGCAAAATTAAACAGCCAATAATTCAAAACGTTTCGTGCTTATGACTGGAAAATTGCTAAGGATCGAAGATTCGAAATCAACTGTTTCTGTGAAGTCTCTATTGAATAACATAAACACGGACTTTTTGAATTATTGGTTGTTTAATTTTGCTAATGTGGTTTGAACCATTTTGCCGCGCTGCTTTGGATAGTTTTGAACACTGTATCGATTAGTTTGATCTTTTTAGAAGGAGTTTATAGACGGAGGTGTCAAAACTCACTGCGTGAACTTTCATTTCTCCAAACACTTGGGTGTTCTCTGTCGGAGTTTTTGCTCAGTGGACCGACCAAGCTGACTCGGCTTGTGGCTCCATAAACTATGTATAGGAAGGTATAGGACAAGTATAGAAACAATATATAACTTACTATAGTATGCACAGTGCATACAGCGTAAGGGCCTAGCTGTTGGTATAGGGAACACTCAGGGAGACAGTGAGAGTGATGAGTTAGACAACACCGCCAAGCATGCTATTCTTGATGCGAACACCAATATGAACTACTATAGTGTAGTGAAGTATATTGGTGTGGTAGTATGGTGAGTTGGTGTAGTAGTATGGTGTGGTAGTATGGTGAGTTGGTGTAGTAGTATGGTGTAGTAGTATGGTGTAGTAGTATGGTGTAGTAGTATGGTGTAGTAGTATGGTGTAGTAGTATGGTGTAGTAGTATGGTGTATGAAGTCTGGAATCCAGTGACTTAAATACTGACTATACTGGACTATCCACCTCACTGTGTATTTTCATTGATCAGGGCGTGGTATGCCATGACTAGGCTTTGGAGATGGGGGTGTCTGTGGTGGTCTATGTCCATTCCATGCTGGTCGTGCTTCCACTAGTCTCTGCGGGAATCTGTACTCATTAACTCCATGAGGCGACCAGACCCAATTACATCCAAAAGCCTGAACATCAACCAGACTCGCTTGGATCTAAATTGAAACTTGGCCATTATGAGCTGGCCTCAGCGTCTCTCACCTGCGATTGGTCGGGCACCACGGAGCTGGGGTCTGCACCATTCATCTGGTGGAAGTCCAAGATCTCACTGTACATCAT
The DNA here is from genome assembly GCA_002374385.1 of Metschnikowia borealis. NCBI lineage: Eukaryota > Fungi > Ascomycota > Pichiomycetes > Serinales > Metschnikowiaceae > Metschnikowia > Metschnikowia borealis. Next base: position 34,985 of record NKZC01000151.1, read on the forward strand.
CACCCTCCACGTGTCCACCGGCAAGTCTGCATCGTTGAAACTCCAGTCAAACTTGGTCTCACACACTGGTTCGTCTGTAGAGTCGTGGTATGGCTCCATGTATGGATGCTCCAACGCAGCAGCAGCAGAGATCCGCTTTTTTGGATCGAAAATCAACATCTGCGACAACAAGTCGATGGCTTCGGGCTCCACATGCTTGCATGCGGCAAAACGCTCCGAAAACGGCACTGGGTCCCTCTTGCTGAGCGACTGCACAAACCGCAAGGTATTTTCCAGGCAAATGGTATCGATGACGTCGGGTGGAGGCAGACCAAGAAGCTCGGTGATGATGGAGAACTGGTGTACATGGTCACGGCCGGGGAAAAGCGGCTTGCCCTCGATCATCTCGGCCAACACACATCCCACGGACCATAAGTCCACCTCGGTATCGTATTTTTGCCACGTCAACATGATTTCCGGCGCCCTATAGTACCTGGTGGAGACGTAACCGGTCATCTGGGGGTCCTGGATACGGGCCAAGCCGAAATCACAGATCTTCAAGTCACAATTCTCGTTGATAAGAATATTCAGCGGCTTCAAGTCACGGTGGATGACTCCCGCAGAGTGCACATACTTCAAGCCCCGCAAGATCTGGTAGGTGAAGTACTGGATGAACTGTTTCTCCAAGGGCCTCAGGGTTAAGAGGCGGTGCAAATCCGTGCCCTGCAACTCGGTCACAAAGTAAATGTCCTCCAACGGAGACAAGAAAATATCGTCCAAGGTGATCAAGTTCTCGTGGCGCAAATGCTTCAACAACTTCAACTCACGGTACGTGCGCTTGGCCAACACCGACGTTGAAAACGGCTTCATGATCTTCTTGACCGCCACATTCTGCCCCGTGAGCTTATCAAGCGCCGAGCACACCAAGCCAAACGCTCCCATGCCCACGGGGTTGAGTTCCGTGTAGCGGGACGTGGTTTCGAATACTGTACCGAAGATCTGCGTCCGGGTGAATTCTCCTGACGACATAGTGTTTTTGATATAGTGAGGAGATGTTCAAAAACTTGGAAATGGGTTAATATGGTGGTGAAGAAGTTGGGTTCTTCAGGGTTGGGTGTCCAAGGTTGGGATGTTTGGGAATTGTTTAGTGGTGTTTGGAGGTTTGGTCTTTGGGTCTTTGGTGTTTGGATCTTTGGGCCCGAAAAGATGGGAGGTTCGGATGTTTGGATCTCAGAGGTTTGACGTTTGACGTTGAGATGTCCGGATGTTCAGTTGGGATGTTTGGATGTTCCGTTGGGAGGTCCGGATGTTCAGTTGGGAGGTCCGGATGTTCCGTTGGGAGGTCCGGATGTGTTGGGGCTGTAAAAACGCTTAAGTATGTGGCGGGAAAAAGCAGCCAAGGGACGAGAGGTCGAAGTGGGAAAAGTGGAGACGGGAAAATGGGGGAGAAAAAAGGGGGGTATTCTCTGGGGGATCCACGTGATAGGTCTTGTGTGCTGGTACCTAAGAGCTTCGGTGGCGTAGCTGTGGAGAAGCTTAGTGGTTGGTTGAAGAGGAAGAGGGAATGGCGTTAAAAACAGTGCATTTATCGTGCGTTATGGTTTGCGCACGACCACGAAGGCCCCGGTGTAAGGGTGTAGTTTCCGGTTCTTTCTTTTGGTGAGTCTTGGATTTCCCTTTGCGATTTCTTTTCTTTGGTACTTCCTTTTATTGGCGCTTCATTTGTATATACAGTCTTTTCCTTTAGTCCGTATTGGCTGGTGTGACGTCAGAGTAATGGTGTAGCTGGGAGATTGAGACGAAGTTGCCTAAACAGGCCAATGTGTGATTTTACGAGCCTGTATGCAGGAAAGTCAATCCAGAGTGCAGTAAATGACGTTTTAGACCTGAAACACCAGCGGTTTAAGCGTGTTCAGACGTTGGCTACGGGCAGTGCTTAACCCCGAGACCGGTACTCTCAACGCATCTTCGCATGCGCGCATCTCGCATATGATGACATCACACCAGTACACCACAATATTCGAAACACCAGTACACCACTGCAAATATCCGTACACACTCCACAACCCGACAGAATATTCATAGATGGCAGATTCGTCTTCCTGAGGAATCTCCGACGAATGCAGTTCCGATTAGACATAAATGTGTTGCACATGTGAGAGGTTTAGCCAAGTGTGCAGGGATGTGTCACATGCAGTACAATATAATTTGTAACTGCTTTAAGTTATTCATAGTCTTGCATATGCCGTCCATAGCAGAATAACCTTGAATCTTTAATGCATTGGGTTAAGAATGAGCAGTTAAACTAAACCGGGCCAGAATTGAAAGCTAAACTTTCTCGTGAGTGGATGGCGGTCTTACTGTTCATGCTCGCTTTTGCTTTTATCAATATACTTTCTTTTACAGGCATTATAAAGTCTTTGTTGTACCCACATACACTGAGTGTTTACTTTTTTTGCCTGTTTCAAACACTTGTGTATCAAAGTTTCACTTGGAATACTATAAGGATTGGTAAATAGGTTAGTAAAAAAGAAGATTGAATAATTGGACTTTGGTAACGTTGAGACGTAACTGTGTACAAGCATTTGTATACTTGAGCAGTTGTCTATTGCTCCACCAGGCCTTTTGTGGTTTCTTTGCTTGAGTATCTTGGCTTTGAAAACCATCCACACCATGAGGTATACAAGTTTACCCTGAATAATAGAAATGTCTCTCTTGGAAAGGGTTAAGACAAAAGTACGGGGCTTTAGCAAGAATGAACTATTAGCCCTTGGTATGAGTGCCTTGCACAATGCCATTAAATACTTCAATTGAACATTCAAATGACTTCAACTCAATTCAGAAATTTCAGGGAAAAGTTTGCAAATTCTTAGTAAGTTTTAAAATGTCATGGCCAAAGTTGTACTATTATGGCCCTTTTGAATATTCCAGATCAAGCTTCACCATTGTTTTGATAAAGGGTTTTTCGATGCCATGTCTCTCTCAAAGTTATAGAAGCCACACCGGTTCGTCTCTTTAAGGAACCATCAATTTTTCAACGACCATAGTATTAAACAGGGATAAACGTATCAAACAAGGATAAACGTATCAAACAACATAATAAAATAGAAAGGACTTATATTGTCATGTATATAGTACAAATATTCTTATAAAAATTGGGCTGGTGGCCTGGAGCTTAGAGGAGATCAGCGTGAGGTATTATAGAGAAATTGAAACAAGAAGCAGGCATTGGATGACTTATATTGGCCTGCTTAAATTTAGTTAAGAATAGTGAAAATTGGGGGGGTGCACCTCCTTTTATATTGCCGCGATTATGCACGGACGATCGTTTTGTGAACCACCGTGCATGAGGATCGCCATACCCCACCCTGTTTCATCCTTCATGCACATGCAGTGTTTGGGTTGTTTGTTTTACTTTGGCCGCTGTATATATATATATATTAATTCATAGGCTACGAGTCTATAAATTTGTTTCGGAGAAAACTTCTTAGAGAAGTGAAAAAACTCCGACAGAGAACACCGAAGTGTTTAGAGAAGTGAAAGTTTGCGCAGTGAGTTTTGAGACCTCCGTCTATAATGGCGTTCTAAAAAGATCAACTAGAAACGTCGTCGATAGAACGGTTTAAAGTAGGAAATGTTTTTGCACGTTGAATCTGGCGTCAAAGGAATCAAGTCATCGATTCGGCGTTTGGTTGGTTTTTTGTAAGTGATCAAAGTCTTGATGTAATAATAATAGAGATCAAGCTTTTTTATCAGAATCAGGGTTTCCAACAGCGTATTGAATTGAAGGGGTTCCTGACATTTTGCATTCTTGCCAGATAACTTCAGCCATAGTGCATTCAAAGAAAATGTGTTTGACCTTTTCAAGAATGGCAGTGGAGTAGGGTATTCCACAAAGAGGACAACTAGATGTTGGGAAAATGTGTTGGAGATCATTTCCAAGATGAAAGAGTTGGACGTAGTCATAAGGATGATGGGTCCAAGTAGTTTTCTTGAACTTGGTCCAAAAGAAAGCCCAATCTCTTGTTCCAGCAAGGTCTTTGATGGTTGCACTGGTCACCAAATGATGATAGTAGAGTTTTGTTTGTTTGCTCCGACTTTTAAAGAGGTAATCATTAAAAGTCCGGTCTTTGTATCGCTGAGGAGTGTCCGTGTAAGGTTCTTGAACACTCTTGACAAGGTCCCGTCTCAGTTGCATGATGTAAGCACCTCGTTGTTCAGCATAATTCTCCCATTGATGTTCTGTCGATCCCGAGAATCTCTCAGGTCTTAGGATCGTCTTTGTAATGTTAAAGTAAGGAGTTAGGTATTCTCATAATCACGAAGGCCACTTTGGATCGCCGACATTCGGCCGTGTCGAAAGGTCTTCTTGTACCTTGAATACTCTTCTATATCCGTCAAATAAGCCCACCACATAAACACTCGAACCTGATCTCCCCGAAGGAGACTCCGAATTTGTGGTTGGTTTTTTAAGTAAAGTAATGAAGATACCTGGATGTTCGCTCTGAAAAGAGTAAAGAACCAGTTATCGTCTTCAACCAAAACCTTATGAATTAAACCA
>NKZC01000271.1:0-22133 GCA_002374385.1 Metschnikowia borealis
TAGTATAGTAGTAGTATAGTAGTAGTATAGTAGTAGTATAGTAGTAGTATAGTAGTAGTATAGTAGTAGTATAGTAGTAGTATAGTATGATGTTAGTTCCGGTTCCGTCAGGTACTCTGGTTAGTAAGTTCATTTGCTGATGAATGGCCATAGAAATCAGAGTAGCATATATAAGTAGATAAGTAGAAAGAAGGATATGTGCAGCTAGCTGGCTAGTAGATGACGGTAGAGCGAGACCAGGCGTTGAGACTTAATAGTACCTCAATAGGGGGAATACCCATGGTGCATCTGACATAAGAGTATAAGTAAGTATGAGTATGAGTATGAGTGTGAGTATGAGTATGAGTATGAGTATGAGTTAAGTATAAGTATAAGTATAAGTATAAGTTAAGTATAAGTATGAGTATAAGAAAGTATGAGTATAAGTTAAGTATAAGTATAAGTTACGTATAAGTTAAGTATAAGTATAAGTTAAGTATAAGTTAAGTATAAGTATAAGCCAACGTTTCCGCTTGGAAACATTGGATGAAAAGGATGTATTCCGTGTTATACATAGAGCTGTGTTGTACCAGAATATAAAGCGGAAGAGGTGTATGCAGCTCAAGTTCTTACACTACTCCGAGGAGTCCATGGCAGATATTGCACGGTATGCCAATGGAGACATGCGTTCAGCCATCAACGTGATTGAATTGATGAGTCTGAATTTCGAAAACGACAAGTATAAGGTTGATGACGTTTCGTCGACGGAAATGGTGGGTGTGACTACACAGGATGTGAGCCAGCTTATCGAAAGCCTCTATAAAGCTCGTTTTGGCTTGGCTCATTCCAGTAGCTTGCCTTATAAGTATAAGTATAAGTGTTAGATCCACCAGGTAGCGTCCTACCTATTAAGGTATTTTAAGCCCTCACAGTTTAATCCTAACAATGGCCATATCAAGACGCTAAGACCCCACATGGCACGATGTTGGGACGGCGTTCAGTGCTATTGTTCTCGTACTAAGTCGCACGTCCTTTTTCTTTAAAAGTATTTAAGTACCTCAGATTCCTCCCTCGGAGGAATCATCGGCGCATGAACATAGTAAACAGAGTACCTGACGAAACGGGAATCTAACAATAAGTATGAGTATGAGTTAAGTATATGTATATGTATGAGGATAAGTATAAGGATAAGTTAAGTATGAGTATGAGTAAGTATTAGTATGAGTATGAGTATAAGTTAAGTATAAGTATGAGTATAAGTAAGTATGAGTATAAGTAAGTATTAGTATGAGTATAAGTTAAGTATGAGTATGAGTTAAGTATATGTATGAGTATAAGTAAGTATTAGTATGAGTATAAGTTAAGTATTAGTATGAGTATGAGTATTTCAGATTCTGGTTACGTCCAGTACTCTGTTTTGTATGTTTATTCGACGATGGATTCCCAGTAGGTAGGAATCCGAGTACTTATGTCGCTAGTGTGTGGATATCAGAGAAGTGGAGCACGGTGGTTAAACGCCATGTCACGGGGTATGGCACCTTGGACGAGTCATTGGCATTCGTAGGCTGGAACAGTACCTCAATGGGTAGTGTGTCTGCCCATGGTGAGTCTAACAGAGTATAAGTCTAAGTATAAGTATAAGACTATAACAGGAATAAGAGTATAGGTCTAAGTATAAGTATGAGTATAAGTATGAGTATAAGTATGAGTATAAGTATCAGTCAAGTATACGTTAAGTATAAGTATAAGTATAAGTATAAGTATGAGTATAAGTATGAGTCAAGTATAAGACTATAACCGGAATAAGAATATAAGTATAAGTCTAAGTATCAGTTAAGTATAAGTCTAAGTATCAGTTAAGTATAAGTATATTTATGAGTCAAGTATAAGTATAAGTATCAGTCAAGTATACGTTAAGTATAAGTATCAGTCAAGTATACGTTAAGTATAAGTATAAGTTAAGTATAAGACTATACAGGAATGATAGTATAAAAAGTATAAGTACAAGCTAAGATAAGAATATAACAGGAATAAGAGTATAAAAAGTATAAGTATAAGTATAAGTACAAGAAAGTGCATGGGTAGTATAAGCCACTTGGTTTCAAAGGTAAACTCTATTGTACCAGCCAATGGGTCTCCATAGGAAACGTGCTGACACTTTTCAACCTGCGTCCAAGATATATTCCAGACACTGGTAGCTACGTTTCATTGATTTTTGCATAGAAAACCGAGTATAATGGACGATTACAGTGTGGAAACACTACTACTATACCACTATTACTACTACTACTGTACTACTACTGTACTACTACTATACCACTATTACTACTACTACTACTGTACTACTACTATACCACTATTACTACTATTACTGTACTACTACTATACCACTATTACTACTACTACTGTACTACTACTGTACCACTATTACTATTACTATGTTAGACCCACCATGGGTAGACACACTACCCATTGAGATATTGCTCGAGCTTACGAATGCCAATGAGTCGCCCATGGCATCATACCCCGTGACTTGGACTCATCCATTCACCTGACCCCGTGACATGGCGTTTAACCACCGTGCTCCACTTCTCTGATATCCACACACTAGCGACATAAGTACTCGGATTCCTACCTACTGGGAATCCATCGGCAAATAAACATACAAAACAGAGTACTGGACGTAACCAGAATCTGACATACTATTACTATTACTATTACTATTACTATTACTATTACTATTACTATTACTATTACTATTACTATTACTATTACTATTACTATTACTGCTACTGTACTAACACTATACCACTCCACACGCTTGATTCTAAAAGTACCACGAATGATATTTGCAAACACCGCTATTTCTTTAAAAATGGGAAAAAGATAAACTGAAAGTGGCACGAATAAAAGGGTTTTGGAAGGGTCCTGGACGGGGTCTTAAAGGTTTGGGAGCTCAAATTGGGACTAAAGGTTCGGCTTTCGAAAGTGCCCCAACTAGCATATAATGATCTGTAATTTCCACTACAGTTAGCATATCAAAATTAAGTATATGAGGGTATTACGTGAGTTATCCTACACTTAATAAGTAATATAAGTAGAATAAAAAGTAAATCTTAGATATGGTAAATGTTAGATATGGTATATGTTAGATATGGTAAATGTTAGATATGGTAAATGTTAGATATGGTAAATGTTAGATATGGTAAATGTTAGATATGGTAAATGTTAGATATGGTAAATCCCGTCGAAGTAGTGTACATAACATCTCGTCTATGTAGTCTAGGAGACCGGAGTATTTCTGAGTATATCCAGTATGACCTATTCCAACCTGCATTTGAGATGCAAGTACTATGTGAATATGTATATAACTGGGGTACTATTAGTCTGAGTCTGAGTCTGAGTCTGAGTCTCAGTCTGAGTCTTGTTGAATTAGGCGTATGAGCAGTCTGCTTCCAAACAAATCCTAGTACATTTAATAGTACTGCTAGGATGATATAACTAAAGCTCCCAGTTCTTTCTTGTAGATGTTCTCAAGTGATTGATACGATTTGACGTTTTGGATTGGATTTCTCGTTGATCATTTCAAACTTGAGTACACTAGTATACTACCTTAGGAAGTAGTATTGTCAGTTGTCAGGCCTCAGACCCACGAGTAGAGCAGACCAAAATAATCCTCGGAATTTCGTCATGATAAGTATCTTCGCGTGATCTTACTTGACCGTAGACAACCACAAGTGACGTCATTGCCTTTGATTGATCACAAGTGACGTCATTGCCTTTGATTGATCACAGGTGACGTCAATGCCTTTCAATGATCTCAATGACTAGACAGTAGTAAGTAGTATTAGTGCAGTCAATGAAAGTTAGGAGTCACGCGCGTCAGTAACCTCAAAACAGTCACTGAGCACCAGCAAGCACAAACTAGTAATTTGTGAGTGGTCAGTAATCAGTAGTCAATAATGAGTTTTAGTATTGAGTGAGCCCCAACACCTGCATCTGCCAATTCTAGCTTGGTGTACTACCCACTAAGAAATCTACCCACTGCCACTGACTGCTCAAGACTCTAAACTTGTTACTTCCAGACTGCCTCAAACTGCACATGGACTAGTTTAGACTGCACAAGCCCAGATTATAAAACTTCCCCATCGAAAACTCTCCAAGTCAGGGTAGGGGCAGATTCTCTTGATGCAAATACTAATATAGTTCATTCCACATCGGAAGAGAACAAATATTCAAGAACAAGCCCCAGTACAATACTTCTTATACTTCTCATCCCACTTTGCAGTCCGACTTCAAATAAATGACTCCCCATCCAAACCTCATTAACCTAGACTCAAGAGATCATCGAAGGATGTAGTCTTTTTCTTGGTTGTACGCTTGGGAGCCTTTAGTGTACGCTTTGCTGGGACTTTGACTGGTTTTTCCGGCACATAATCGTCGGAGTCAGATTCCGACACCTGCACTGTTTCCCTAGACTTTGGAGGTGCTCTTTTAGGAGCTTTCTTTGAGGGTTGTTTAGGTGCACTCCTTGAATTATTGCTCAGAATAGGAGTCTTTGTCTGGTTCATCTGAAAGTCTTCTTCGTCTGATTCCAAAAATGTGGTTTTCTTTGCTGCTTGTTCCGGCACATTGACCTCCTCCAACGGCTTGCGCTTCGTATCGTAGCGTAGCTTATTGAGAAGCTGGCGAAACGACTTTTTCATGGATACATCGTCACCTGCATGGAACTCTGTTTCATCGATATTAATTTTTTGGAGCTGAGCTGTGGCCGTGCTAATCGTTTTTTCCACGAAATCTGAGAAGATCTGCTTATCGTCCTGCTCAATGAACTTCTTGGTGGCCTCGAAAATGGCTTCCTCCGGTATTAAATGGAGATCCGTCTCGCCCAATGATTGCTTGAGGATATGCTGTATGGAGACATTCTCCACGGGAGCAGTAGGGCTTGGATCAGAGCCTTTTTTGGGCTTGGCCACTGCTTCCATCTTCCTTTTATGGTAGAGTAATATATCGTCAACATTAGCAATTTTTCCCACGTACCGATTAGAAAAACGGCGGGCGTTTTCCACGTCATAATCTCCCGTATGGTCTACTCGAAGCCGCACAAGCGGTAGAGCGTCGTTTTCCGAGCCTTCTTTGGCCCTGGAGATCATGTTCTCCACTTGTTCATTTAAAAACGACGCAATGTCCGCCTTAGAAGCTGGACCCTCCACAAAATGTTCATCCCGCAAACATACATCTTCAATAATAAAAGGACGCACCGTGGAGAGCGGAATGGGCTCCAAGGTATAGTCTTTTCCCCGGATTTTCAACAAGAAAACGTGTTTTGGAGCCGCTTCCGCCTGGCAAAGTGACGTGGCCACTGAAGAACCAGCCTGGAGCGTGTCAAAACCCGTTGTAGGGTTATATTGTGGAAACGGAATACACTCGTGTTCATGGCCCCAGAGAACAAAGTCCAAAAAACTCGGGAGAAAGTCTTCCGGCACATAAGACGTGATGGTATGGCGATGGTGGTTCTGGTGCAAGCACAAGAGATTGAAAAAGTCCGATTCCGAAGCAGGTTTCTGGAAGGTCACATCTCCATTCCGCATAATGCGCTGGAGCCGTTCATCCCGCACATTGTTGATACCGTAAAGTGCCAATTTAGTAAAGCCTTTCTGGAACACCAAAGGTGTAACAGTGATCTTATCCAGCCGGGGAATATGGCCAAAGTAGTTAATGAGGCCCGTGGTGGCCAACACATCCAAAGGCGAAAGAAGCCCCTCTCCCGTAGCATCATCGTGGTTTCCCGATATGGCAAAAACAGGAATGGACACGTTCATATTGGGGTCCTCATAGTTAACCGAGTCCCCCACGCGTAGAGCCGGAGCAGGATCACTCAACAATTCCAACTCACACGGCCGGTCGCCCATACAATTCAAGCGGAGCGATTGGATCACGTGGAGAAGCGATTTCTTCAGTGGCTTCGACACATGGAACAAGTCGCCTCCTTGTACCACCATGTCGACGTCACGTGTCTTGGCTAGGTACGTGATTTCTTGGAATGTACGCCACAGGTCGTCTCCACGAACAGGGTCATTCTCAAGATACCCCACATGGTTATCTGTAGTGAGGAGGATGGAGAGGGTATTCTCGTCGTCGGGTAGGTGGTCGACGGGGGGCATGTGTGGAGTATGGTGGAGGAGACTTGATTTATGGTACATGGTGCGCGTGCAGGAAAAGAACAAGTGGGAGAAATGTTGGACTTTGCCATTCTTAGTTCTGTGATCAGGCACCGTTATATAATTTTTGCCACCAGTTCCAGAATCTATGCAACAGTAATACTGTGTCCTTTCTTTTATATTCTTGAGTGTTGGACTCGTAAATCCACTTCTGGTCACTAGTGAGTGGGAGGTCCTCTATATATACACTCGATGCGCCTGCAAAGGACTTTTTGATGCATTGGGAAAGTCAAACTTGAAATCTCCGTACACAAAGACAAACTTATTAGGTTAGTCTGAACTCATGCCTTCCTCGGATGCTTAGAAGGCTTGGTTTTTGTTGGATGTACTGCATGTCGCGGTCTCCTGCATACAATGCCCGACCCCGTTAGTTACTGTTGAATATGTGAGATGTCCAGACGCGTGGATGCAGGAAATGTGGTATATGCAGTACCGCGGAATTGGATGAAGCCACAAGTCTCATAAGGTTCCGATTTTGTATATGTGCAGACGGATAATGCAAAGCGTGCCTTGGTGTAAGGAGTCATAGGGTTTGATTTCAAGTAAGGGTTTGACATCAGACAAAGGATTAACAAGTCCGGTACAGGAGAACGGAATTGATGGTCACGTGGTATATAAAGAGGGGAACTCGCTCATCTCTAGAGTATCGAAACAGACCACAAGACAGACATTCTAGTTAATATACGTCGCCCAAGCGAAGAATACAAAGAAACTATGAGTACTAGTGTACCAGAATTGTTAATACTACTAAGAAGAAACAAGATAAGCGTTCCAGTGTATGCAAAACTTTATGGAAACTCTCATCGGTTACAGTGGTTTTTTGAAGTATCCAAACCAGTGCAGTAAAACGATTCAAACCACACTGGCGAATTTACAGTCAAAGGCTTACCAACGAAGAAAAAGTTGATTTGATCAAAGGTCAAATCATCAAGGTCTTTAAATTCACCATGGTGAATACCGAAACAAACGAAATTAAGATCATCAATACTTTTGAGCTCCTTTACTACAAAGGTCTCTCGATTCATTTGATCATACACAAGTGCTTCGCTTCGCTAATTTTGTTCAACATCTCACTGCAGTTCTGTGGTATCACTACCGATGGTTCAAGAACCAGCCCGGGAAGCAGTACCACCAAAGCGACCCAGGAATCCATCTTCCAGAATATCATTAAAAGACTTTCTTTATTGGAGTCAAATGCCTCACCAATAATTCCAAAAGTTTCTTACTTAGGACTTGGAAATTGCTAAGGATGAAAGATTCGAAATAAACGGTTTATGTGAAGTCTCTATTAAATATTAACAACAGCAAGTTTTTGAATTATTGGTATGTTTAAATTTCTTCATGTGGTTTGAAAGATTTTGGCTCGCTGGTTTGAATAGTTTTGAAAAGCACTATATAGTAGTGTATGTGCTGTATAGAAGTACCGGTGTGCTTCATATTTTAATCTATAGTAGTGTATGTGCTCTATAGTAGTGTATGTATTCTATAGTAGTGTATATGCTCTATAGTAGTGTATCTCTGGTGTGGTCTATAGTATGTGTTCGTACCATTAGTAGGCTCTAGTTTATAAAAGATAATCTTTCTATACAGTGGTTTCTGTGTACTGCATAGTATATATTCCTACCATATAGCAGTGTCTTGTGTACTATATAGAAATAGGGGTGCTTTAAAGTATTTTCCGTACTCTATAGTATTTTTTGTATTCTATAGTTTTTTCTGTACTCTACAGTAAAGTCTGTACTCTATACTATTTTCTGTGCTCCATAAATTGTAGTTTATTCACTATAAAAGAAACCATTATACTGCTACACTAGACCAGAATTTAAGAATTTCAGACTTAGATTAGTACTGAGGGATCTGATACTTCTAAGATACATCTAGTAGTACACAACCCGTCTCTATATCACTCTACTACCACTCTTCCATGTAATAGATGAAGTCAGTGGATTAAAAGTAATGGAGCTGAACGTTAATGTATACCTCAAAACTCTGATAGACATAAAGTATGACATGGAAAGAAAGAAAAACGCAGAATCTCACGTGGCATATATCAAAACCTACATTTTTTTTGCTTACTGGTGGTCAAGGACGTGGCCAGGAGAACCATGCCATACTTCCAAAGCTTATGTAGGAAAATCATGGTTTTTCAGATGCATCGATAATGTTTAGTAGAGTTAGGGGACCTGAGAAGTGAAAAACGGCAAAAGCACGGCTCCTTATATGAGCTGCAAGACCGATATGTGATTTATTGTATGTGCTCCAGAGAATAGAATCCTAGTATGCAGTAGTATGTGTTGTAGAGAAGATAACGCCAGATCCGCAACGACGGTTGCGGCACCAGGAGGACCTGTGATTAACCAGGGAGTGATATCCAGTAGATGACTCATACTATAAGATATTGACCTCATAGTCTCATCAAGATATGTAAACACTTTAGGGGAAGTGTTTGCTTCAGGAATAGGAGACAGAGAGTTGTCAGTGCTCATTGAAGTATTATTAATACGAGACCTTTGGTGGGTCTGGTTCTTGGAGGCATCTTGGTATCCCTCCGGGCAGTTGATATATATTAGTTTTTCAATACTTATAATAAAAGGGGGCGAAGTCCCCTTTATATATTTGGAGATTCTTCCTTCATCACGGCATTCATTGTAACCACAATTGATTGCCGCAGGAAAACAGATGGCTGGCTAACCAGCAAGCCGTGGTTATCAGAGTGCGCTCTTTTCATTGCTGGTTTTCAACATGTGTTCTCCAGAGTAGTGAATTTCTATACAGTAGTCTGTGTTCTCCATAGTAGTGATTTCTAAATAGTAGTGAATTTCTATATAGTAGTGACTTTCTATACAGTAGTCTGTGTTTTCCATAGTAGTGAATTTCTATATAGTAGTGACTTTCTATACAGTAGTCTGTGTTTTCCATAGTAGTGAATTTCTATATAGTAGACTGTGTTCTCCATAGTAGTGAATTTCTATATAGTAGTGAATTTCTATATAGTAGTGAATTTCTATATAGTAGTGAATTTCTATATAGTAGTGAATTTCTATATAGTGGTGAATTTCTATATAGTGGTGAATTTCTATATAGTAGTCTCTGTGGTCCATACTATACAATCATACTATACAATCCTACTATACAATCATACTATACAATCCTACTATACAATCATACTATACAATCCTACTATACAATCCTGCTATACAATCCTACTATGCAGTAGCCACTATGCTCCATAACAGTGAATCTCTATACACCACTCATTATTCTCTATAGTTGTCAATTTCGCTGTTTCATATAATAGAGTAGTGTATATATATATATCTTTATTCATAGGCTACGAGTCTATAAATTTGTTTCGGAGAAAACTTCTTAAAGAAGTGAAAAACTCCGACAGAGAACACCGAAGTGTTTAGAGAAGTGAAAGTTTGCGCAGTGAGTTTTGAGACCTCCGTCTATAATGGCGTTCTAAAAAGATCAACTAAAAACGTCGTCTATAGAACGGTTTAAAGTAAGAGATATTTTTGCGCGTTGAATCCGGCGTCAAAGGAATCAAATCATTGGTAAGATCAATATCGATCCGGCGTTTGGTTGGTTTTCTGTAGGTAATCAAAGTCTTTTTTTTTTTTTTAATCAAAGTCTTATTTTTGTTTAATCAAAGTCTCTGTGTGGTGTAGTAGTCTGACTAGTGCGGCATCGGGCCGGGTCAATGGTAGGTCTGCGCGCGCACTGTCAACTCCACAGACACCCATCAGTGGCCATACACACGGCTTTGGACACACGCAGGTTTGTTCTTGAGTTTGACTTTGTGACCAAGGAAACTGTATAAATACGGCTGTTCTGCCCGCCCAGAAACCTGTGTTTTGAAATCGGCTCTTGGTGCTGCACACTGCTTGATCTAGAGTGCCATAGCGTTGGTCTGCTTTGTATAGGATTGGATCTGACGTCAATCGAGATCTACACTGTTTACGTTTTTCCGAAGATCCACCCTATTTTTCAACGCTTTTCAACCAAAACCTCTCTTCATTTTACTCATTCCATACATTCACTACTGGCTAGTCCTGCACTATTCACTGGCTACTATTTACTGGCTAGTCCTATACTACTTTTTCAGTTTGACCACTATCATACCAATTGTGAAATTCACTGATCTGACTCTAGCTGAACTGGCTGTCGTTTTTCTATTCTGACTTGCTCATTGAATTACACTGACCCAATATTGGGCCGGATCACGTGATATACATACACTATTGACTCGAATTGGATCCACTGAGACTGTGACCTATTGAAGTCTACCATCAGATCTATAGACTGGCTATAGAGTGTTACTACCATTCAAAGTGACATACTGTCATATACAGCACAATATTTCTGACCACACATCTGATCACACTAGATAGACATCCGATAGCTGCTGAACAACTTCGTGGGGAAACTCTTCGTGGGATAAATTGTTTTCGCCAATTTCTAACGTTGCAGCGAATATCTAAACAAGATTGCTCATTGTATTCTGTCCATAACTGCCCATTATTGCATTCTGAGTGATATAATTCTTGGTTGACAAGAAATACTGGCTGATACAATTCTAATACAACTGGCTGATTTGATTGGCTGATATTTTCTGTGCAGATTGACCTGTCAAATATCTAGAGATCTTGGTCTGATTTTACTATTTCTCTGAACATAATTGTCGAAATTCTCTCTTTTTCTTCCTTTGTTTTTCTTTTTTGATGAACGAAACTCGGCAACAGGACGAAATCGAGTCGCTCAAGTCCATCTACAACGATATCTTCGTGGACTTGACACCCCACAAAAAAGTATGGAGCCAGAACGCTTCGCCGCACTTCCAGATCCATCTCCAGTCCCATGAAAACCCGGACCGGCCCGTTGTTTCTGTGGTTCTAGATATCCAGTTCACTCCTACTTACCCCCAACTGCCTCCGGTGGTACAGCTTCTCCAGCCTAAAAACCTCTTGAAGGCACGTCTACGCATGCTAGAACATAAGGTCAGTTCCGTACTTAAAGAGTATCTTGGAGAAGAGCTCTGCTTTACGCTTATTATGGATGTGAAGGAGCTTTTGGATGATTTTCAGCAGACTACGGAACAGGTGCTCTCTTTGGAGGAGGAACGCGTCAAACGGATGGAAAAAGAACGTCTTTTACTCGAAGAAAAGGAAACTGAGTCGCTCCGAAGAGCTCAATCCGCCAAATTAAGACAGCTGGCCGAAATCCATCGCCAGATCAAGGAGTTGCATCAAGACGAGTCGTACTTGGACTTATACCCACAAAGCTATACGCTGTTGGAAACTGCAGACGACTTGGTCCCTGCATCGCAGTCTGCTTTCGTGTTCGATAGCGTTCTTGTGGGCGATGTTCCGGACTCGAACTCCCATTTCCGGTTCCGGGCCGTAGAGGGCTTTATACGCTACACCAGCAAAAACCTTCTTCTGTCTATTTCCACTCAACACATTGTGCGGCCCTATGTTCCACCCCCAACCAAACGACGGTTTCCCGAAGGCCAGTTCTCGTCTCTCTCGTACCTACTTACGGAAATCTCGCTCTCCGATCCGCATTGGCTGTCTGCAGCGGGGAAAGCCGAGATCCAGAGCCTTGAGTTGGAGCTAGAGACTGCCGTGTCGCTTAATAACTCACCATCCATACTTAAGGTGTACGGGTTTCAGATCGACCACAAGAAGAGCCTTGATCTGTGGACCATCCGGATTTTGACTGAGTATTCGCTGACCCAGCAATACATCGATGAGATTCTCGTAACGACTGAGTCCATTAGTTGGGCTTTGGCACGCTCTTGGATGATCCAGTTGCTTCCTGGTCTAGAACTTCTTCATACCTCGGGCATTTCCCATCGTTTGATTTGTCCTTTGAGTGTACTTCTTTGCCATAAAGATGATGATCCTAGTGATAAAACCCTCAAATACTGCCACCCCAATTATGGTTATAACCTCTTGAGGATGAAGAATTTGGGCCATGAGTCGCTGTTCACTTTCCCTTTCGTGCCCAAGAGCTGGGCCGATCCTGATCCTTCGGGGGGACTTGCCAAGACGGATATCTGGCAACTTGGAGTGCTCTTCTTGCGCATCATGCTTGATTACGATATAGTGGATGGAGAATTCCGATCACCGGAAGATTTCTTGGTGAATTTTAATCCACGTGACTACCCCGGAATGGAGGAGTATGCCGAAAGAGTATACGATCTTTTAAGCCGTATGCTCCAGCCGAAGCTGCAGAAAAGATCGAGTCTTTTGGAGCTCAATGCGGTGAAATTCTTCCGGTCTGGCATAGAATCAGACCTTGACCCGCTCAACATGCTCCGCTCCGATCCCATCGGCTCCTCCAAATACCAGAGGAGTCTGCCCAATTTGGCCCGGCGAAATATGGCTTCTGCACGAGTTCCCCGGCGAAAACTGGATGTCCAAAGTCAAGTTTTCGACGATTCGCATGTTATGGAAACAGAAGATTTCCATAGCTCGTCCCGGTACGCCAGAGATTTTGAAGAGGTTGGAAAACTCGGCAAGGGAGGCTTTGGCGAGGTGGTCAAGGCCCGGAACAAGATGGAAGGGACATTTTATGCCATCAAAAAAATCAAGCATCGCCAAGATAAATTGGAAACGCTTCTTTCCGAGGTCTTCTCGTTGGCCAGGCTCAACCACCAGTATATTGTGCGGTATTACGGGTGCTGGGTGGAGGAGATCGATGTAAACGCAAGTGTATTCACGTCGGACTCGGAGTCTAGTGAATCAGATGGAGACTTTGAGAGTCCCATGATTGCACGGTCTCCTTCGTTCATCAGCCACGATAACTCGTTCCAGGTGGACTACTTTACTAATTCCGTGGCTCTGTTGGATTACAGTTTCGATAGTCGCATAGTGTTTGGAAGCGACACTGAGACTGAAAGTGAAAGTGGAAATGGTAGTAGCGAAGACGATAGTGATAGTGATACTGGGAGTGAGGGAGACACTGACAGTGAAGACGAGAGTGAAAGTGATAGTCATAGTGGTGTCAATGGAGGAAGAGAGACTATGAGGACTAACGGAGGCAAGGTACCCAAAAGGTCCATTCTCTATATCCAGATGGAGTTCTGTGAAAACAATACGCTTGCGGATTTGATCGAAAGAGGTCTTCCCCAGAACCCTAGCGAGTACTGGCGTCTCTTCCGTCAGATGTTGGAGGCGGTGTCGTACATCCACAGCTCGGGCTTTATCCACCGAGATTTGAAGCCCACCAATATCTTTATTGACAAGTCCAATAATGTCAAGGTGGGCGACTTTGGCTTGGCCAAGAACCTGCAGTTATCGTCTGCTCTTACAAAAAACAACCAGGTGTCTACACCCAACAATGACCTCTCCACAGTGGTGGGTACCTTTTTCTATACGGCCCGGGAGGTGGCTACGGGTACCTACGACGAGAAAATCGACATGTACTCGTTGGGAATCATCTTCTTTGAGATGTGTTACCAGTTGGGAACGGGTATGGAGCGAGCCATGATCCTCAACGACTTGCGGTTGGTGGACGTCAAGTTCCCACCCGATTTTTCCGCTCGAAAAGCCACTGAACGTCAAATTATCAAGCAGCTTCTCGACCATAGTCCATGCAAGCGTCCTGGAGCTGCGGAGTTGCTCCAAAGTGGGCTTATCCCCGTGGAACACCAGGATATCATCATCAAAGAAGCTCTCAAGTCATTGGCAGATCCTGCGTCTCCCTGGCAGCAGCAGGTCCGGGATACGCTCTTCAACCAGCCTCCGTCGTTGGCAAGAGACATTATGTTTGACCGTGTGGGCAAGAGCTCGCATGGGTCAATGATGGAGGCCACCACGCCGGATTTCTTGGTGTTCAGTGGGACTATCGATCAAATCCTGCAGATTTTCCGGAACCACGGAGCCATCCAGAATTATTACGGCAGTTTCTTGATTCCCCGGTCGGCTATGCAGGTGCAGGAACATACTTATGAGGTTCTTGACCGGAGTGGATCTGTGCTTACGCTAACTTATGACCTAGTGTTACCCACCGCTCGTTTCTTAAGCAGGGAGCACATGAAAGTGCCCAAGATATTCACACATGAGTTTGTCTACCGGCCCAATGTGCGTGGTCTTGGAAAACCTGATAAGTACAGTGCTATGTCGTTTGACATCATTTCCCATAGCACGGATACTTTGATAGCGGACTCTGCCGAGGTGTTGAAGGCCGTGGACGAGATTATCGGAGCAGTTCCTGCACTCAACACCAAGAATTCCCAAACAGTCATGGTCATTAATCATATGGATATTCTTAATAGTGTGATCAACTATGCTTTTGGAAGCTCCCGTCTTACCAAACAGCGCAGTGAGCTCATGGGAATCCTTTCGCAATTGGGAATCGAACGGGGAGCAGAGGATATCAAGGCTTGTCTTCGGAATGAGTTCAAAATCCAGCATACGGTGGTGAAAGACTTGGTGGATCTCTTCAACTTTATGGTGGAGCCCGAAACAGCCAAATCGAAACTCCGCAAGATCATGATGGATTCTCCTCTTTTGGGAAGGGTTGAAAAGGCTTTGGCCAATATCGCCGATATCCTAAAGGTATCCCAGAAATTGGGCACTTCCACCAAGGTGCTCTTTTCCCCATTGAGCAACTATAACGCCAAATACTACGGGGGAAACTTCATGTTCCAGGTGATCCATCGTGTGGACAAAAACAGGAAATACTCTCGTATAGCCACCGGAGGCCGGTACGATAACTTGATTGGAGATCTTTCCAACGAACTGCTGATCAAGAGAGGCACTGCACATGCGGTCGGTGTTCAGCTCACTACCACGCTTCTATTTGTCATGACGAAAAACGGGCTTCTCAAATCGAAGCCTCTGCAGAAATGGCCAGCCAGTAGATGTGATATCCTCGTGGGGTGCCAGCACTCGGTGCTTGCTCATAGTGGGTTTGGGTTGCTCGGAGAGATGTGGTCACGTGACATTCGTTGTGACTACTACGTCACCTCTTCGTATGATGACCTTGTGACCAGGGCCCTGCAGGACGGGGCCAACTGGGTTGTTCTTTTGAAACAGGCCAATGTGGCCGGGAAGAAGGGCCGAAAAAGCCTGTTCAAGCCCATCCGAGTACGGAACTTGGCTCTGAATAGAGATACTGATTTGGACTACGATGAAGCAGTGGATTATCTCCTTTCGGAAATCCGTGGCCGAACTCTGGAGATGGAGAACCATGAAACGAAAACGGAAGATGAACAGGAAGTGCTGCACATTGCCGAGTCTTTATTCAATATTGATCTAGACCAGAAAGTCAATGTGATTCCCAACCTTGCCAAAGGCCGCAAGAACAATAAGCGGGACAAATGGGAGTATGAGAATGACCTGAAGTTGGCAGCTGCAGGCATGATGCGGGAGATGTCTACTGCCACCATTCTTACGGTGGATCTGACGGATGCAGTGTTGGATATGATTCTGGCCACGTCCATGCAGGTTCTGCAGGAGGAATGGCTTAAACGAGCTTTTTCCACCAATAACAGACTTCCTCGGAGTTTTGGTGTGAATATCTGGGATGCTTTGAAGAAGGAAGCTGAACGGGGCTCCCGGTGGGTCATTCTCCATGCACCCAAAACTGACTACACCACTGTGATTGATGTGCAGAGGTAATGTGCAGGTACGAGTACTATCTGGAACCATTTTTTCAAAGGAGTAAACTTCTGCAATTTCTATAGCAATTGGGGGTTCGATGCAAGACGAATTGGTGCTACTGAAATAGACTCAGCAAATGTTTCCTACATCATCTGGTGCTCCAAAAGTCTCTCTTCTGATTGCAAATGGCAGAAACTCTCGTCGATATCCTCCACATTTTGCATTTTCCATGGTACGGATTCATATTGTTGTTTTGTTTGAGAATGTTTCTGTGTTGTTGTTTTGTTTGAGGATGTTTCTGTGATGTTGTTTTGTTTGAGAATGTTTCTGTGTTGTTGTTTTGTTTGAGGATGTTTCTGTGATGTTGTTTTGTTTGAGGATATTTCTATGATTATGGGTCTGTTTGAGGATCTTTCTATGATGATTGGTCTGTTTGAGGATCTTTCTATGATGATTGGTCTGTTTGAGGATCTTTCTATGATGATGGGTCTGTTTGAGGATCTTTCTATGATGATGGGTGCAAAACACACTTTGGTTAAGCTAAGATTTCGCTTGTCCATATATTGATAGCTACCAATACTAATACTGATAGCTGAGTTCCAGCATTGGTAGAATATTCTACTGTGGGACAGTGCAAGTACGGTACTATAACACTGTACATGTAGAAAGCTCTATTGCAAGTATCAACTGGGCTGATCCAGTTCACCCATACAAGCCTAGGATTGGATATGTCTGAATAGAAAAAACTCCTAGTAAAGAGAAGCAAAGAAAATTCTCTATAGCCAGATATTTGAAATACACAGTAGTTTCATGGATGACACTTTTTCATATAGAAATAGCGCCAGAATTGTTTTAGTGTATCCAAAGGGACTTCAAGGGGACTCAAAACGGACTCAAAAGGACTCAAAAAGGACCAAAACGGGCTCCAAAAGGACTCCAAAAGAACTCAAAATGGACTCCAAAAGAACTCAAAATGGACCAAAACGGGCTCCAAAAGGACCCCAAAAGGACTCAAAAAGGACTCAAAAAGGACCAAAACGGGCTCCAAAAGGACTCAAAAAGGACCAAAACTGGCTCCAAAAGGACTCAAAAAGGACCAAAACGGACTCAAAAAGAACTCAAAATGGAACCTATACCCATGAGTCTGGCTTATCAAAGAATAATACAAGTGGAGAAAAGATCTATCAATGATCAATTATTGGTAGACTCAAAATCCCATTTGCAGCTGAAATAATTGTGTACTGACCAATGTGATTGTAATATAATTGTCATTGTTCATCGCTCATCTACTACCGTCACGTCAATTTCACTATTATTTGACACTTGAAGAATTCTCGTCACTGCAAAGTGGTAACGATACTCGTTTCTAATTCCTCTCACTGTCTTGTTTCCGTATTTATATGAATAATTTTAGGAATACTACAAGTAATAGTACATGTATCAGTACAAGTATAGTAGAATAGAATATAGTATTTTTGTCCACAGTCGAAGCTGGTGTAAACCATTTGCAATTCTGTCAAATCACGTGGTTAAAATATATAGGTAATTGTAGCTTTAACAATGCATGATCAGCTAAGATATCTGCGACACCACATGGACCAGAGAGTAACCATGAGCTAGCTTCCAGTGGACCAGAGTAAATGAGCTAATGTCCAGTGGACCAGAATAAATGAGCTAGCTTCCAGTGGACCAGAATAAATGAGCTAGCTTCCAGTGGACCAGAATAAATGAGCTAGCTTCCAGTGGACCAGAATATATGAGCTAATTTCCAGTGGACCGATAATACTATAGGATATTGTCCTCATAGTCCCATCAAGATATGTAGACACTTCTGTGGAGAGTTCAATCCATAAGAAAGAGGATTTCAAGAGTTGTCAGAGTCTATTGGAGTATTATCAGTACGAAATCTTTAGGTGGGTCTGAGTCTTAAATGCTTCTTGGTATACCTCAGAAACATGATACTTAACTCACTTATTCAAAGATGAATATGTGCAAGACTCCCTTATATATGTGGGAATTCTACTTTCACATTACCGAAGGGTGTAGTAACCACAATGGCATATGAACAACAGGTGCTTATTACCACACTATCTTTGCAAGCCATGGTGACACAGAGTGTACTCACCTAGCTACTGTTTTTCAATAGAAATGCATAACGTGGTCTAGCCGTAGCGAACCTTTTCCACTAGTGTCATGTGATCAATTGATCAAGGATATAAAGAGACTTTGGTCTTTACCACGCAGGTCATCTACCTCGAATAGTACCTGAGAATAATGAAAAATAGCTTTGGTGATTCTTATTGAACCTTTTCAATAATCATAGCACAGTACTTATTCTCAGTAGAGTATCACTGTGGTTTAGAGACTACTGCAGTGGAACCAGTGGAGCACGAGAAGTCGTATTATGACGATACCACAGAGTTGAGTGTCTCAGTATTGAACTAGTCGTACCCTTCGTTGAAGGGCTTGGACGTTTTCCAAAACAATCAAAGTGCTCATGTGTGAGTCACTGAGTTTCTTGGGTCTTTCATTGTGAAGGCATTGTGAAGGATCTCTTGACTTCTCTGCCTGAATTCAAGTTCAAAATCTATGCCCAAGCCCGAGTTAGCTCCTAAGAAGCTGGACTTGAGAGAATCAGGAAGGCTGGAAAGATGTATGGCTTCTGGGACGAAGAGTTGGCCAAGAACATTGAGTTCGTGTTGCGAGACTTTTCCAAACCACACTTTGGAATGGACTCTTCTGCATGGGATGTCTTTACTGTAATCTCTGTAATTGAATCAATGTAATTGAATCACTATAATTGTAATCTCTGTAATTGTAATCACTATAATTGTAATCAATGTAATTGTAAGCACTGTAATTGTAATCAATGTAATTGTACTCTCTGTAATTGTAAGCACTGTAATTGTAATTAATGTAATTTTAAACACTATAATTGAATCACTAAAATTGTAATCACTATAATTGTAATCACTATAATTGTAATGACTATAATTGTAATCTCTAAAATTGTAGTCAATGTAATTGAATCACTATAATTGTAAGCACTATAATTGTAAGCACTAAAATTGTAATCACTATAATTGAATCACTGTAATTGTAATCACTGTAATTGAATCACTATAATTGTAATCACTGTAATTGAATCACTATAATTGTAAGCACTATAATTGAATCACTATAATTGAATCACTATAATTGTAATCACTATAATTGTAATCAATGTAATTGAATCACCATAATTGTAATCACTATAATTGAATCACTATAATTGTAATCACTATAATTGTAATCACTGTCACTAATGTAGAATCATCCTAAGACTATTCACTTGCTAAGTCGAACAATTTTTAGACAGACAACACCACCAAATGGAAATGTGACTATGAAATACACGATTCTGAAAATACCTTACAACTCTGTATAGTATGTTGTGTAGTTGTTTTTATGAAAGTAGCCATCCATTATCTTAATGTTGTAGAATTTTGGACTGGTGGTACAGTTTATAAGTGTTGGTGCTGAAGAAAAAAAAAGCGTGAAAGTTGGTTTAGCTTTTGTACTTTAAGCCACGGTTTTTTGATGGTTCAAAAGTCGTTCACGAGGTCGAGCCCACTCATATCGAAGAGCATGCCGCAGTCCTTGGCCAATAGCGTAAAGCATTTTTTTTACTTGAACAGTCGTTCCAGCTTTGATTTCGGCGATTTGGTTTTTCTTTTCTCCGATTGATGTGTGTGTATCATGACGTAGAAGCGTGGTCGAAGGGTTCAACCACAAAGAAATTTTGAAATCTACAGCACTGATGCTCGGGTATACATGGCCATTGCGAGGCCCAGCAACTACTATACTACTATACTACTATACTACTATACTACTATACTACTATACTACTATACTACTATACTACTATACTACTATACTACTATACTACCTTCTACTTTTGTTTTAGTATATATTAATATACAGGGATATGTAAGCTGTACCTTACAAGACCAAAGTCTTATGTGACGGGCACAGAACCTCTTATACTTTTTGTTCGTCTAAGGTCTGCACAGTCTTATTGTTCAAAGTCTACACTACTTCATTGTTCAAAGTCTGTACAACCTCATTTTCAAAGTCTGTACAACCTCATTTTCAAAGTTCACTATGGTATGTGATCTTCACTATGGTATGTGATTCACTGTCGTATTTACTATTACTCCATCTTACACTGTAGTTATACCATGACGAAGACCTGTACTTATTCACCATATCGTGTGTATTACTCTGTACTATGTAGCTATACTATACACTATCACTTGTGTTTACATGTACATCACTAGCTATACCATGTACTAGCACCATGCTCTACACGTATGTAGTTATACTATTTTAGTAGTACTACTTTTGCCAAATGTTGTATATACTCACATCCTCTGGATGTTTCGCTTGGGCTTTCACCATTGTGAAACCGTTTTTTCCTGACAATCTCCTACCAATCAGACGAAAATTTGTGCATATCTTCCGACTATTGTAACCATAACCACGGAATGAACAGGAACATTAAAGAACAAGAAGAACAAGAGCTTCAACCCTACGTCCGTTGGTGAGAAAAGTCTGCTGATGAAGGAGTTTCTCGGACTGAATAATGAACTATACTAGGACGAGGTCTCGTTCCGACTATGTATGACTAGTACTAGTATTATGCTCGTACTCTGACTCTTATAGTTATACCATTACCATTACTATTGCTAGTCTTATGCTGTATATATAAAGTATATAAAGTAATAAAGCATATAAAGTATATAAAGTATATAAAGTATATAAAATAACAAAGTAATAAAGTATATAAAGTATATAAAATAATAAAGTATATAAAGTATATGATACATTTATGCCCTACTAATACTTTGGTCGTTGATGGTTCTTCAAAAAGAGCCGGAGTGGCTTATATAACTTTGAGAGAAACGTAGTACCGCAAAACTCTCCACTAGAGAAGCTAAGTATTGTTCCAGAATATTCAAAAGGCATCATGGATGTACGAAGTGCCAAGATGGCCGAATGCCGTGATACCGCGTTTGCTGTGGCCATTGTTGGGATCGGACATGGTAGGCTTTATAATGTTTCTATTGGCAGTGTCCTACTTATATTACATCTAACATATAAAGTATATAAAGTATCTAAAGTATATAGCGTAGTGTTCAGTAGTATAAAGTAGTAAGGTAATAAAAGTAGTAGGGTAATAAAAGTAGTAGGGTAATAAAAGTAGTAAAGTAGTAAGGTAATAAAAGTAGTAAAGTAGTAGGGTAATAAAAGTAGTAAAGTAATAAAAGTAGTAAAGTAATAAAAGTAGTAAGGTAATAAAAGTAGTAAAGTAAGATAAGCTGTGTTGATCAGTTAAGTAGTACTGAATCAGTATTGAAAATCATGTGTAATACGTCAAGATTCATAGAACTCAAATGAACCCGTACACCCCTAAGAATAGTAGCTCCGAAACAAATTTATAGACTCGTAGCTTATGAATAAAGATATATATATGTAGCTCAGTCTTTTAATTAGACAGGTACTATTACTAATACTCAGACTAGTAGNTTATGAATAAAGATATATATATGTAGCTCAGTCTTTTAATTAGACAGTTACTATTACTAATACTCAGACTAGTAGACTAGTACTCTGGGTTATACAGAGCCCTATTTCTATGCTAGACTACACCACTTTTCTGTGTACCTCCACGTACTATTACTCTGTACTCTGTACTGTAGTTATACTACTACACTATTACTACACTATTAATATTACTATACTATTACTACACTATTAATACTACTACACTTTTGAGTGGCTTCACCCACATTATACTGTCATCGCTACCGTCACATTGTAACATTGACTTCACCATGTCATCATGTAACTGTTAAAGCATTACTCTATTATGTTTTACTGTATCACTCGACTGTTCTATTGCCTGCTCTACTCTATCACCCTGCATAAGTCTATTGATTACTGTATTGATTACTGTATTGATTATTTTATTGATTACTGTATTGATTACTGTATTGATCACTCTATTCATTACTCTATTCATTACTCTATTCATTACTCTATCATTACTCTATTCATTACTCTATTCATTACTCTATTCATTACTCTATTGATCACTCTATTCATTACTCTATTCATTACTCCACTTTCATACTCCACTTTCATGTTTCCTTTTCCTCTACTGTCACTGTCTTTTCCACCGACTATGGTATTCAGTTTGTTTTCTCTTTTCCGCATACTCTACCCTTCAATATATTATTCTACTGTTCCTACTGGTGTACTGTCATATCTACTCTAC